>JADBJO010004131.1:0-12500 GCA_016801955.1 Conus betulinus | reverse complement strand
GTGTGTGTGTGTGGGGGGGGGGGGGGGGGGGGGGGGGGCACCCCCGGTGATAATAGACATGGATACCACCCACACAACAGATAGTCCCATTCAACTCGAGTTGTTTATAGTCCACATCCGGGCTGCCTTTCCGTTAAAGTCAGTTCTGAAGTTATGATGAATAATTATGAATAACATAATTATGTTATCATGAATGTATGGCAATTGGATAGTGAAAATTTGCCTCAGGTAATGTGTGGCACTCTCAGTATTGTCTAGTTTCATCTGCCTCAGGTAATGTATGGCACTCTCAGTATTGTCTAGTTTCATCTGCCTCAGGTAATGTGTGGCACTCTCAGTACTGTCTAGTTTCATCTGCCTCAGGTAATGTATGGCACTCTCAGTACTGTCTAGTTTCCTCTGCCTGAGGTAAATGTGTGGCACTCTCAGTACTGTCTAGTTTCATCTGCCTCAGGTAATGAGTGGCACTCTCAGTACTGTCTAGTTTCATCTGCCTCAGGTAATGAGTGTCACTCTCAGTGCTGTCTAGTTTCATCTGCCTCAGGTAATGAGTGACACTCTCAGTACTGTCTAGTTTCATCTGCCTCAGGTAAATGTGTGGCACTCTCAGTACTGTCTAGTTTTCCTCTGCCTCAGGTCATGTGTGGCACTCTCAGTGCTGTCTAGTTTCATCTGCCTCAGGTAAATGTGTGGCACTCTCAGTACTGTCTAGTTTCATCTGCCTCAGGTAAATGAGTGGCACTCTCAGTACTGTCTAGTTTCATCTGCCTCAGGTAAATGAGTGACACTCTCAGTACTGTCTAGTTTCCTCTGCCTCAGGTAAATGAGTGGAACTCTCAGTACTGTCTAGTTTCATCTGCCTCAGGTAAATGAGTGTCACTCTCAGTACTGTCTAGTTTCCTCTCTGCCTCAGATGTTAGTAGATCAGCTACCATGTCATAATCACTTTGTTTGTTTGTTTCTTCTTCTTCTTCTTTTTTTTTTTTCTATGATCTGACTAGTTCAGTATCGTGACGTTTTTGTGTTGTTGTTGTTGTTGTTGTTGTTGTTGTTGTCTATGACAGCACTGACAAGTCTCTGTGCGGTCGACAGGACTGCGCTGATTAAAACTGGGAACTTGGAGCGGCACAACACATGGTCTGCTCCACGGAGAGGCTTCGCATTGGGGGAAAAGACAGAGTGGGTGTGAAAAGCGTGGCCCGTGTGCGCTCTGCTAAAACTTGTCTCTTCTTCCACCAGCCCCCACGGCCGCTGGTGAAAACTGTTCAGCGATTCGACGGATTTGGAAGAGTTTTGTTTTTTTTTTTTTTTTTTTTAAAAATCAGTCTACTTAGTTCAGGTCTTTTAGCATTAGTGTGGAACAGGCTTTCAGATTGGTGTGTGGGTAGAAAATCTGTACTTTTTTTTTTTTGTTTGGTTATCTGGGAATCAAAACAGCGGACTACTGAGAGAGAGAGAGAGAGAGAGAGAGAGAGTTGAATTTTTGTCGAGCTTAGGTAAGTGTCTGTCGGGTGACAATATTCAAACCCTCACCACCTTCTGGAGGGACAAAAAGAGATGTTAATGGTAAGGTATATGTGCCACTCTGAAAGAGAGAGAGAGAGAGAGAGAGAGAGAGAGAGAGAGAGAGGCAAAGAAACAGAGAGAGAGAGAGAGAGAGAGAGAGAGAGAGATTGACGTAGAAAGAGACAGAGAAACAGCCAGACACAAAGAGACAGAGACAGGCAAAGACACAAAGGTCAGAGAAAGACAGAGAGACAATGCAAGAAAATACTACTCCCCCCCCCCCCCCCCCCCCCCCCCCCATCCCCACTCCCCGCCCTGTTCAACATTCAAACACTTACTTTGTCCAAGCACCTCACGACGACAACTCTATGACAAAAGAAAACCCTGCCAGGACAAAGAGGGACTGCATGGGGTGGGGAGAGGAAGGGTGGTGGTGGTGGTGGTGGTCTCACAATGAACAATGCCAAATCGATCTGAACAGAGCTCTCTCTTTGCTAGGTAGGCTGAACAACACAACACCCTTCTTTACCGTCACTCTGCGACGATTGATTGAGCAGACAATAAAACGAACGACAGATTAAGGAGTCGGAGGGGTTGGGGGGCGGGGGGGGGGGGGGAGACGTTGGGATGGGAGGAGGGTAGGGAAGGGAAGGGAAGGGAAGGGAAGGGAGGTTAGGGGGAGGACGGAGGACATTTGTATTTCGTCTCACTCAAAGTTGCTAGAGGTTGAGAAAAAGAAAGGTTTTTATAGAAATTATTCTACATTGAGAAGACTCAAACGGTAAATAGGTGGATGGACAGAGTAACTGGAGAGAGAGAGAGAGAGAGAGAGAGAGAGAGAGAGGAGGAGAGAGAGAGAAGAGAGAGAGAGAGAGAGAGATTTTGTCATATAGCTTGTCAAATAAGGGGATCAATCTGAGCAGTTGCGAGCAAGGAGAGAGAGAGAGAGAGAGAGAGAGGGAGAGAGAGAGAGAGAGAGAGAGAGAGAGAGAGAGAGAGAGAGAGAGAGAGAGAGAGAGAGAGAGAGAGAGAGAGAAATGTGCTTATAGTTCAGCCGACTGTAAAGGCTTATATCAGGGCTGTCATCTCGCTGAAGCCAAGTCTGAAGTTAAATTTACCCTCCTCCCCCCCCCCCCCCCCCCCCCCCCCCCCCCCCACCCCCCCCCCCCCCAAAACTCCACATAAAAGATTTACTCCTACACACAAAACTAATTAAAACAGATTTTCTAAAAGCATGTCTGAATTTTGGGCAAAATTCATACCGTTTGGATATCATTTTGAAACACACACACACACACAGACACAGACACACACACACGCGCGCGCGCGCGCGCGCGCACACACACACACATTCATTCACGTTTGGAGGAGCGTCTATACACATATCCAGCCACTCTCCTTTCCCTCCTCCGCAGCACACCCATTCAGTACTCTCCCCCCCCCCCCATCCCTCCATCTCACTAAGTCGCCATTATCTGTACCCAAACAACTTACTCAAGTCAAGAATCATTTTGCGCAAAATGCTCTGCTTCAAAGTTAATGGTCATATGTGTTGTTATTTTTGTTTTCTTTATCTCTCTCCGCACAGAAAGAGCAACGAATCTCACCAATTCCCACGATATACATTCATAATCTTTTGGGAAAAAAAAATGCTTGCTACACTTTTTTTTTTTTTTTAAATAAGAAGCCAGAGGATAATTTCAGTTTCAAGCAGTTCATCAGGATATTCTTGTGGGCGTTACAATGAGCTGTTAAAGAAGGACGTCGTCTTTTGGCCCTTGTCCCCAAAAGAAGCATATAGTTTCGATATGTAAAAACACATTTTACAGCAATTAGTTACAGTTTTGACATGTAAAAACACATTTTACAACAATACATGTTGTACATATTTAATTTTTTTTCTCCCATGTTGAAACAATTACATCCGTGTATCTCCAAATGAATGCTGATTACGACACCAAATCATCTTGCTCCAATGCCAACAAACAACGCACAGAACAGACAAGAAGACGACACCAAATCATCTTGCTCCAATGCCGACACAACCGCACAGAACAGACAAGAAGACCCCACCAAATCATCTTGCTCCAAATGCCAACACACAACGCACAGAACAGACAAGAAGACCACACCAAATCATCTAGGTCCAATGCCAACACACAACGCACAGAACAGACAAGAAGACCACACCAAATCATCTAGGTCCAATGCCAACACACAACGCACAGAACAGACAAGAAGACCACACCAAATCATCTAGGTCCAATGCCAACACACAACGCACAGAACAGGCAGGAAGACCACACCAAATCATCTAGGTCCAATGCCAACACACAACGCACAGAACAGGCAGGAAGACCGCACCAAATCATCTTGCTCCAATGCCAACACACAACGCACTGAACAAAGACGTCGCCGCCTGAAAAAAAGGGATGTTCCAAACTCGCACATATACTCTACACCAGAAACATGTAGGCTACAAAGCAGCAACCACTAAGAAACGAACAAACACAAATTATCTTGTATTAAAGACTGGTGGGCCTATGACCTTTTTGATTTTGAATATAATCAAACCAGGACACACAAACGAACAGAACCAAACACAATCTCGTTTTGACTGGTGTGAAAAGAAATCTCAAAATGAGGCAAGGAACGGTAAACGGTAAACAACGAACAAGCAGGGTAAACTCTGACTCCCGTGATGACGTAAGTAAGACGTCTTTACCGTTGACAATTTTATAAGGCTACTTCGACTCAGCAAAATTTTGTTAGAGTATAATACGCATGCCGATAATTTGCGACACAGGAGAAATGTTTCTCTACCTTGAAAATATCTTTAAACGAATGATACCTATAACTCCGCAATATTTCGGAGTACCACTTTTATGTGGTTCTTGAAATAAGCCCATCGTTAAGTCCAGCGACAAAATTGGTCTTGTATTCGATACCTTGGCATGAAAAAACAACAACAACAACAAGAACAAAAACTTAAATAAAGTTTCGGGCAAAATTTTGTGAACACATGCTATCAAATGAAAATGGCATGATGAGCTTTAGTGACAATTTTATCGAAGAAGTAGTGGGGGAAAGGAACAGTAATTTGCCTCGTTTTTCCTACTGCTATGAGACTTCTGTTCGATCGTGCCACCTCTTCTGGGTGAGAGAAGAGATCAGCAGGCTGGGCTGCCCTCTCGGGTGACCACCTTCGCCAGCATCTCGTCGTCCACTAGTCATTGAGGTCGGTCTACTGCCTGTACATAGGCTTCGCCCGCAGCACATTACACTTGATCATTTGACACTGGCACCTGTGCAGTGTGATGAACACAGCCACCCCCTGTGAGGCAGACACAAAGCCAGTCAAACGAACAGGAAGTGGTGAATGCTTCAATATGCGCAGCGGAACTCCGGCTGATGAACGACGAAGATACTGTCCCTGCCCCCTCTACTACTTTTGGTTTCACCAAGGTCTCGCTGCATACGGACTCATCCACGCACGCTAACCCTCTTCTGCTTAAACCCTGAGCTCACACACTGCGCAACGCCGAGCGTAAAGGACGACAGCTAAGTAAACGAACGGCCAGATTCCTGTTGTAAGTGGAAGAGTGCCGCCAGAGAGAGAAGCGAAGACCCTCTGCCAAATCAAACGGATCCTGGATCTCTGTTCCTGCCTCCGGAACTGTACCAAAATATGAGGCAAAAAGAGAGAGAAAAAAAAATGGTATGTTTACTTCAACAGAGAAAAATACTGAGAAAAAGAATAGTCAATAAATAGACTGTTCTTATTTCTTGCAGTTGGAAACAAATCTGTGAACAAGTCAGTTTATGAGTGAAAATTAAATCTATATACTTCCCGCCAGATAGTGCCTAAAAGAGTTACATTCCCTGTGCTTCTTTGAAGATAGGAAATGGAAAATATACACGGACGACGGCGTGTCGCCAGAAAATTGCTATGTTCCATGTCTCTATATTGTAGACGGTTATCGGTTCGTAAACTGTCATAATTAGGTCATATTCCATCTTTCTACCAAATTTAGTTAAAACCACTTGAAAGATTTGATATAATCTAGCTAAGTAAGGTAAGGTAATGTTGCTTATAGCCCAGCCGACCGAAAGGGCCATATCAGGGGCTGTCACCTCGCTAAAAATCAACTCACAAGTCATCAAAAGAGAGAAAAAAACAAACAAAACTTTCACACATTTCTTTAAAATACATTTCCTAAAAAACACCAGAAACTTCGTTAAAAATTATTCTTCCGTAAAGTCTTAAATCCGATGAAAAAATGTTCATCTCTTTCAGACACTCAAAGATCACGTCAGATGCGACATCTCTGAACAGGGTTTTCATGGACTCTGATGTAAAGTGTTTATGTCTCACATCGTGCAAGTCCCACAAATCTAAAAGAACATGTTTCACTGTGAGTGGAGCATGACATGGAATGCACCACAGAGCTTCTTCACCTTTTAAAAGATAAGAATGGGTATAAAACGAGTGGCCTGTGTGCAAGCGGCACAGGACTGCTTCTTCTTTAAGGCTGCCTGTGGAGAATGGTAAAAAAACTCTTTGAGGGTTGGACGGATTTTAAATAGTTCGTTATCCGACTGCAAGGTCCATTCCTCTTGCCAGAGGTCTTTGACATAGGATGGTTTGGGTTTCAGATCAGTGTGAGGAACAGACAGCTAGCTGACTGGCAAAACAAACAAACAAATGAACTGAGGCAGATGGAAAAATAATCCGCTTAGTGTACGAGTCACAAAGAGTATGAGTCACAGCATTTCATATGACAATAGGCGCAATCTAGTCAGGGGCAGACGTACACCATATAGCCCGTACGTAATACATACCACGAGAGAGAGAGGAGAGAGAGAGAGAGAGAGAGAGAGAGAGAGAGAGAGAGACGAGAGAGAGAGAGAGAGAGAGAGAGAGAGAGAGAGAGAGAGAGAGAGAGAGAGAGATCGATCCTCGTTCAAACAGTTATGTCTTCCAAGTACCTTACGCAGTTACGGTGACAGATCTTGTTCGTTCAAAGCACACACACACACACACACACACACACACACACACACAGGGGGGGGGATGCAAAATGGCGGATAGAGTTTAGAAGTCAACAGATTTGTCTCCAGTTATATTTTGGAAGAGTAGTGAATATGACTAGACATACAAGATCTCGCTGCATGGAAAACAAGATGAAAGCCACAACAACCAAAGAACCAACAAATACAGATCAACAAAAAAATGGACAAGAAAATCTTCTTAAGGATGTGCTGAAACAAGCGTGTCAAGGTCGGAAAACGATCAAGAGAAGGATGGCAACGAAAAAAAATGACGATCAGGGTGCTCTGACGGACACACGAACGTGAATACACTTAAAAACTGAACAACAATCATCGAAACACTCTGTGAATACTGAAAAGATTGATGCGTTAGAAGAAAGTGTCAGATGCCAGACTGATATGATAGGAAACTGAAGAGAGACGCAATAAACAAGTAGGGTAAGTCTTGCTCCCATAAGAAAAATCTAACATAGAGTAACTTTTATTCAGGACTGGCACAGCCTCTGAAACTTGAATAAAGTCAGACAAATACAAAGACTAACAGTCTAATAGTGGATGGAAAACAAGCGCAGGCCAACAACCCCTCCGTCATCACAGTAATGACTTGGCAGAGATTTGAACTTGAAGCAGGGAGGGGTGGGGGTGGGGTGGTGGTGGTGGTGGGTTGAAGATGAAAAATGGGAACATAAAGTTCAGAAAATGTGTTATAAATATGAAAACTTTTCACTAGCTGCATGTGGAAACCATCGTAATTCCTCTTGAAGGCAGATCTATTTGTATTGCCGGCACCTAGGCCTTTCGTCCGCTGGATCGGACTCATCAGGGAGTAACTTCGATTTAACTGAAATGAAGTTGAAAATAAAATGAGGCAGTGAACAGTAAACAATAAGCAATGAACAAGTATGGTAAGTCTTGCTCCCATGGCACAGCCATTTAAAGTGGAATAAAGTCAGACAAATACAAAGACGAACAATCTGAAAGTGGGGGAAAAAACAAGGGCAGGCCAACAACCCCTTGTTGTATTCTTTTTGAACCCTTGGTGGTGAGAAACACCACAGTATTATGGACTGTGGTGTGTCTCTATTTGACGCCAGGTGCATAGACACAATCAGGACAGCCCGTGTCTCCCTGATGTGTCCGATCCAGCGGACGAAAGGCCTAGGAGCAGGCAATACAAATAGATCTGCCTTCAAAAGGAATTACGATGGTTTCCATATGCAGCTAGTGAAAAGTTTTTCATATTTATAACACATTTTCTGAACTTTATGTTCCCATTTTCTTCATCTTCAACAACCCCCACCCCACACCTCCCTGCTTCAAGTTCAAATCTCTGCCAAGTCATTACTGTGATGACGGAGGGGTTGTTGGCCTGCACTTGTTTTCCATCCACTATTAGACTGTTTAGTCTTTGTTTGTCTGACTTTATTCAAGTTTAAAAGACTATGCCAGTCTTGAATAAAAGTTACTCTATGTAAGGTTTTCTTATAGGAGCAAGACTTCCCCTACTTGTTTATTGCTTATTGTTTACTGTTCCCTGCCTCATTTTGTTTTCAACTTGAGAGAGACGGTTTCGAAACTCCGTGTAGTCAACGACAACAACCAAGCAGTCCCCTCCCTCCAGAAGTACTTACGCTGACGCTTTGAAAATCGTCTGCCGCGGGGTCGGCTGATCCAGGGGCATCGAAGGCTTCAGCCTTGGATTTGGCCCGCGCCGGAATGTAAACAGGGGCTGAACCAAAAATGGAGAACTCTTCAAAGCTCAGAAATGACGTCAGTTCAGCTGAATGCGAATCTCATCGTCATGACGTCAAGACATCGTATTCAGAACAGCTTCCAAAAGTTCTCTTTGTCCATGACTCTACAATGTCCAGAATTGATGCTCGGCGTTTGGGAGATTTATATGACCTTTGCATCTCATCTAAGAAGGCACACAAAATTTCAGAATGTAAAGAACAGCTTCAAAATGTCGCTGCAGATGACCATTACGACTGTGTCGTTCTTCACTCTGGTATCAACGACATCAAAGGTACAGATCCAAGAGTGGCTTCAAAAGAACTGATCAGTATTGCTCAACAGATCAAAAATCAATTTCCAAAGACCAAAGTTGTGGTGAGTAGGATTGCCTCTAGATGGGAAATGTTCAACACATGTCTACTTTCTGACTTACCACAAAACAGTGTATCGGTCCTCTCACATGAAAACTTTCCAGCCCAGAGCAAAACCTTCATGCGAGATCCCATCCACCTATCCAACATAGGTACCAGTGCACTGGCAAGAAACTTGGGGCGACATGTCCACCAGCTCTTTTGGGAACGACCCACCAGAAAATCCTGCCCGACGAGGGCATGAGGACGAGAGGCACGAGACAAAACCCTTCAGGCGGTACCATGATCAGGACGAATTCCCTGTCGACTACCAGTACTGCAGACCTCACGCTCCCTGGCAGCTCCATCAGCATCAGTGCAATTTACACAGATTCTAAAAGCGGCGTGGTGAGTGAAAATATTTAAGTTAGAACATTTGAGTTACTTTTCAACATGAAGTCAGATGATGACAATCTTTCTATATTCCAGTGGAACTGTAGATCTGTGTTAAAAAAAACAAACAAACAAAAAAAAAAAAACCCTTTCTTCAGTTTGAATATCACATTTCTTCAAGTTATCATGGCATTTTTGATTTACAGTCTTTAAACGTTGAGCCAAACAAACTTCCAAAACTCAGAAACATTTTACTATCCAACCCTATACAGTTGTAAAAAAAAATCTGCACTAACAAGGTTCAAACTGCTATTTATATAAGAACTAGCTTAAATTACTCTCCGTCTAATGCATTAGATATCCCCAATAATACCGAAGAACTTTTTTTCTACTGCCGCATACACTAAGATTAATAAGGAAACTAGTTTTATTGTAATCTCTGTATATTATCCAAACGGCCAAACTGCTGATAGTTCAGATTGGATAAAACATCTTTCCTTGACTAACAAAAAAGTTATTATCTTGGGAGACGTCAATGCGCATGCGCCGTTTCGGGAACCTGGTTGTTGTCAAACAACTTGTAATCGTCTAGTTGAAAATATAGTGGATTCTGGCTTAGTTTCTGTAAAATGATGGCAGCTTTACCAGAGTACCGGATGTGTCTAGTCATAGACCCACTGCTATTGAATGACTTTGGCATCACCAGATTCAGCAGCAGTAATGCATGCTGGTTAACAGGTGAAGACACCTTGGAGAGTGATTATTTTTCTATTATTTTACAATTGAATGAAAAGGTTATTGGTGAAAATAAGGATATTGACGATTTAATTCCAAAATTTTCTTACAACAAAGCTGATTGGGTTGCCTATCAGTCCTCGTTGTTGATAATGGATCACAGCAATATAAAAACAGATATTGATATTGATATGATTTTCGACAATCTGAGACACGCTATCAATTCCTAAGTGAAGTAATAATGTAGAAGAAGATTAATACTCTGGTAATGGATGGTGGAACGAAGAATGTGCAGAAGCAGTGTCTCTGAAGAAAGCAGCTGATAAAACATGGCTAAGGGACCGAGGAGATGAAAATTTTATAGAAATGAAACATGCTGAAAAAAATAACTCCAACAGGATGATTGCTAAAAGGGTCTATTTTTCCATTTGTGTTTATCTGAAATTTCGGATTCAAAAGATATACATAAGGTGTGGAAAAAAGTCAAAGAAATGAAAAATAGAATCAATCTGCCATCATTTCCCATTAAACTAGAAAACAATGTTGTATCAACATCCATGGACAAAGCAAAGCAGGTATTCTCGGAAAACAATTTGTTGTCTAATCTATGTTTCAGACAACCAGCCTTACAGAGAAAAAGAAGAGAAACAATCCATATATGTTCTTGTTCCAGACCAGCGACACTATTTAAATTCTCCTATTTCTATGAAGAATTATGTGAAACGCTGGAATCCTTCTCTTCTAACAAAACGGCCGATGGATTTGATGGTATCTCATACCAGTTGCTAACCCCACTTGCCCGCGACCTGGAAGGTGTTCCTTCACTCATTTTACCAAAAATTTTGGCAAAATGAAACTCTGCCAAGCATCTGGAAGAGGACAGTTGTGATACCTATACCTAAAAAAAGATATAAACTAGGTCTTCGGTTGAAAGTTACAGAGCAATAGCTCTAACCTCGCATGCTGGGAAATTGTTAGAAAAAAATTATTGAAAAGTGTTTTGTGCATTATTGCGAAAAACGGACATAATCCCAGATACCCGAGCAGGTTTTCGAAAAGGTAGGTGCACGATAGATTATCTTGTAAAGATAGCAACACACATTAAAAAACAATTTGCGCGACGAAAAAGCACATTAGCTACTTTTTTCGACATAAAAAAGCGTATGACAGTGTTTGGCATGCACGTCTGCTTTACAAGTTAAAGAATATTGGAATAAGTGGATTATTATATCAGCATATAAAGTGTTTCTTAAGTGGAAGATCTACTGGCACAAAAATAGGCGAAGTCTATTCTTCTTTTAAAGACATTAACATAGGAATTCCACAAGGTTCCGTCATAGCACTTATCTTCTTAAATATACTCATTCACAACCTTCCCAAGATCATATCCAACAACATACATTTAGAGCAATATGCTGATGATCTAGCCATTTCGTTGAATACCAGTATTAGAAAGAACACAAAAAGAGAGCAATAAATTATGTTAAAAAAATGTATGAGCTGGAAATAGATAAAATCAACAAATATATGACTGAAAACAGGCTTTCATTGTCTGGAGAAAAAAACACAATTAGTTCTTTTCAATAACGGGGGAAAATTCTAAGCATTTGCCCCAGCTAGTGTTAAATGACAAAAAAGGAAAGGATTTTTTGTTTGTTTATTTATGTTTTTTTTTCTTCTTTAATACTGTCATCCGTTTTGATTTTAATTCATTAGTTAGTTGTTGGTTATAAGTAGTTTGTTTCATGTTAATCTTCACTTATGACTTGTGTAAAGATATTCACACACTTACACATCCACAACTCTATCACTCACACACACACACAGGCACGCCACCTCCTCCCCCCCCCCCACACACACGCACACACACACACACACACACACACACACACACACACACACATTCGCGTGCACGCGCACCCATACATGTACACATGCACACATTATGTGCACGCTCGCGATTACTTCCGTACACATTCACCTTTTTTTTTGTGTGTCTGTGTCTAATATTACGAATAGTGGATAGACGTTAAACGAAGGACACACACACACACACACACACACACACACACACACACACACACACACACACACGCGCGCGCCCGCATGCACGCACGCGTGCACGTACGTACGCACGCACACAAGCGCACACACACACACACACACACACACACACACACACACTCCCCAAATCCAAATTGAAATGAGCAGACACGTTTGTTTGCCTACTGAGACAGGACGACACACCACCTTTCTACTTCTTGTCACTCAGCGACTATCGAGTAAACAATAAGACAGGGTTGAAAGAGAGCTTTGGAGAACGTGGAACTGCGGGGGGGGGGGGGAGGGGGAGGAAGACGGTAGGGTGTTGGAGGGGAGGGAGTGAGGCGGGGGGAGAACAAAAGAGGAAGGGAAAAGGAATGAGGAGGTAGAAGGAGGGGGAGGCTATCAAAATGTTGGATTGGAAGCGAAGGAGGAGAGGAAATAGCAAACAGACTGTAAACTTGTTTTGCAAGAAAGTCATAGACAATGACAATTGGGTATGCTCGACCATCCGCCGAAGTTACAGTGATTAAGAGTCGTTACTTGGCTAGTTGCAGAGAAGTCCAGGGTTCAAATCCCGTCAGAGCCATGCGCTTTGTGGAAGTGTTGTTCTTGTTGTTCTTCGTGTTGTTGTTGCTTGTGTTGTTTGGGCTCACTTGGGGAATTGTTTCGTATGGAGGAATGTCA
>JADBJO010004130.1:162500-211804 GCA_016801955.1 Conus betulinus | reverse complement strand
ATAGTTTTTGGATAATGATGGAGAATAAATTTTGTGAAAAGTAAAACTACACAGCACTGACATAAAATTACTGAAATGAACAATGAAAATAAAAAAAAGTCTCTTACGCTCGTCTGATTTTTATCTGGTGTGATTTTTTCAATTCAAAGGTCCATGAAGCTAACACGAGGACGAAATAAAGTTCTGTCCCATAGTACAGATGTCTGGAAGTCAAATCAGAGATTTGGGGTCAAGGACATCTGATGTTTTACATGTAATATGCCGCCGGCTTATTGTGCTGGGCATTCTGTTCTGCCACTTTCTGTGATGGTTTGGCAGATGGAAACACTGAAGTCCGAGACTTGATTTTCAGATCCGGATCTTTGTTTATTTTCAAAGGCCTTACCGTGACATCATATGGAGCAGATATTTAAATATTCTCACTTTCTCTTGTAAAAAATTGTAAAAAACATCTTTGGCCCTGAGTCACTGTTTGAAAGAGATTTTTTTAAAAAGCATGTATTCCCACACATACAAATGTTTCTGTTCCTCATATTTATTGCATAAATACCAATGATGTTTAAAACTGTTGAGAACAAAACAGTAATGTTTCCAATTACATATTACACAATACAATATTATGTTCAAGCACATCAAAAGCCCGTAAATTGATGGAGCGGGCAGTAAAATTCAAATACCACGTTTTATGTATGATTAAGTAAGCAATACAACGCATATGATTTTCAAACAGTCGCCTGCTGATGATGCTAGAATAATCATATACCAAACTGGCAATTCATAATTCTTCTGTTATTTCAGGAGACCCCACGCTTTATCATTTGTGATTTTTGCCCTTTCTTTTTGGTCACATCAAACACCACAGTCCATCGACTCTGAAAATATAAGACATCAGTCTACTATCTTGGAGTGGCCCATAGACGAATGGCTAGAGTATTTGCCAGTGGAGCTGACGGTCATGAGTTTGAACCATACATGGGGTTGCATTTTTTTTCAGATACTTGGTTCAATTCTGGAGAGATTAAAGATGGCAGCAGAGGGACAAGGCTAGGTGCCACCTTCCTTCGTGCTATGCCCTAAATATGGTGGATCTCTGACAGTTCACTGCCCCTTAGGCCGATAACAGGTCCAACTCAATTTCACCTTTTTTTTTAATTCCTAGATATGGTGAATCTCTGACGGTTCATTATTCCTTAGGCCAATCACAGGTCCAACTCAATTTCACCTTTTTTTTTAACTCCTAGATATAGTGAATCTCTGACAGTTCATTACTCCTAAGGCCGATAACAGGTCCAACTCAATTTCACCTTTTTTTTTTTAACTCCTAGATATGGTGAATCTCTGACAGTTCATTACTCCTAAGGCCGATAACAGGTCCACTCAATTTCACCTTTTTTTTTTTAACTCCTAGGTATGGTGAATCTCTGACAGTTCATTACTCAAAGGCCGATAACAGGTCCAACTCAATTTCACCTTTTTTTTAACTCTAAATATGGTGAATCTCTGACAGTTCATTATTCCTTAGGCCGATAACAGGTTCAACTCAATTTCACCTTTTTTTTTAAACTCCTAGATATGGTGAATCTCTGACAGTTTCAGTTCTTGTGACAGTGCTGCTCATATTTATTTAATAAAATGCATACCCTTAGCATCAAAATTAGGTTAAATCAATATCAGAAAGCATTCATATATATATATATAAAATACAGAGACAAAAAGACAAAAGAACACAATGATAAAGTGAGACAACTTCTTTTGTTTCACAAAATTAGTGTAAACTATTTTATCATCTTCATGTTTTGCATTTGTCAACGTTTTTCTTATCCTGATCCAGTCTTTTACCTGGAATGCTACTATTGTTGTTCATTGACTGTGAAACTTATGTTAAAAAACAGTACAGCAAACTTGGCAGATGTGAACAGTTGAAACAAAATCAGTGGCATGGTCATAAGAATCTATAAAAGGCAGTGCAGTCGTTTACTGTCTCACCCACCAAAATCCTGTCAGAGGAAAATTAAATCAGTATGCAGTACTGTGAGTGTGTGTGTGTGTGTGTGGTGTGTGGTGTGTGTGTGTGTGATTTGTTTGTTGCCATCTGAACCAATAAAAATATGGTAATTATCAGTAAACGTGAACCCATAAATGAGAGCACAGTAAAACTAACATGCAGATCACAAAGATCACATAGACAAACTGCCCATAACTGAAACTGAAACACTTGCACATTCAAAAGACATAATAAAATATGCAGCAAAAATAGGTCCTATTTGGGAAGAAGGGAAAGTAAGTGTCCTGGGGTTTGTCTGTCTATGGAGAAAGACAACAGAAGTTCAGAAATAAAAGGGTGATCTGATTCTGTCCAGGAAAGGTAAAATGTCAATCACTGTACAGATCTGACAGACGTCAGGGCACAGGGTTGGAAGGCAGCTCTAGAAGACTGACAGTATCATCTACCTGAGCCTGAGGGAAACTGTTTACTGACAGCACCCACCGATACTAAACAATACTCTTTTTTGCCAGATTCTTTCAAAACATGATCTCTGAATCTCCCAGAAATAAAATAAATGTGTGTGCAAGATGAACATGGTATGAACACTGAAACCTGGAAGACAGCAGAGCCAGGTGCTGAGGGAGGAGGTCTGGGTGAAGAGAAATAGCCCTGCGAACTTGCAGGAACAGGTACTGAAGGAGATTAATCCATTTCTTGGTCCACCCCAGCTGGGCCATCAAATTCAGCCAGGTGATACCCAAGTTCAGAATGATGGACTAGTGGGAAAGAAGGAACGTGCATCTGAATATATCCAGCCAATCCTGAATCTAAGCCGAACATTCTCTGGTTGGAATCATCTGCAAATCCGTCCAATGATGTTTCCAGATTTTTTCTGTCTCACCTTCCATACCTTCTGAGATGCATTACTCACATATTGTTTATGCCTATTTCGTCTTCCCCCAAATCTCCTTTTTGCCCTCCTCCTCTCTCTTTTGCAGCCACACTGAGGTCCATCCCGTGGAAACCTCAGTAATGTCAGTCCCAATGAAAATCAATCAATATCAGGTCCTTAAGATGCAGTTCACAACAAGAAGACACTGAACTGTTGCTGAGTCAGTTCCAAGGCATTCACAAAGCTCCAAGGCCTAAAATGCATAAGTGTAGCATGCTGACATTTTCAGAGCAGAATTCAATATTTAAGCATAGTACGTGTATGCAATGTCACTTGGGTACTTTCAATCCCATCTTGCTTTGCACCTGACATGATGGCAGACAAAGACGGCAGAAATCTCCCTGCTAATTATGTGGTTTTGACTTAACATGCAAAAAAAAATCAAAATGGCTGGTTTCGAAACCAAGCAATAAGGGACAGAATCACGGTCATCTTTCATGATTTTTCTTCTGCTATTTCTTCCTCCTCTCACTGAACTTGGACATTTTTTGATGAAATAAGTCTGCAGTCTAACGAGTACATTGAGTAAGGTCTCTTTGAGCTGCAGTAAAGTCTGTGAAGCTCTTGTTAAAATTATGACCTTACTTTTGTTTTTCGGCATAGCATTTTGACAAAAAAGAGCAGCAGATAATACTGGCAACGATACAGTCACACCAAAAGCGTAGCGCTTGGCAGCTCTGTAGCCAGTGGTGTCCATTCTGATACGCAGCACACCAACAACTCATGTTTCTTCTTAGTTAACAAGCACAGTATGAGTGACCATCCCTGTCTAAAGGGTGTCAGCATGGCCATCAATCATAGTCCCCTCAAACTTGGTGATACTGATGACTTTGAAATAAACTCCCGGCAGCCACTGGTGTGGAGAGGAAATCAGAATGAAACTCGCCACATAAGACAGGCATGAAGAGGGACAGTAAGAAAGATTTTTTTTTTGTAAACTCTTTCTGCCCCTGCGCAGGATCTATGTTTGTGTGCACATGAATGCCTTAAGCACCTGCGCCGGACCAGAGGTTGGGCATAAACCACAGGTCAAATCTGGCACACCTAATCTATATTTTCTGCAGAATGATAAAAAATAAGTACAAGAAGAGTACTTTGAAGTTATTTCCTTCTTTCTTTTATTTTGTGCTGCTTCGAGTTAGCAAAACTGAAATGATTTGTTGAAGGTTTTTTTCGTCTTTTCTGTTTTCGCTTTTCTATATTCCTTCTGACACCTTACAGTGAGCCCTTCAGCTGAAATAATTAAGGACAACTTTATCAAATAAGTCTCAAAGGATATAAAACAAAAGCCATATCAATCTACATGGTTGTAGAAAATGTCTGTATCACATGATCAGTTTTCATTTGCATTTTATTCAAATGTACTGATACAACTTGTTGGAATAAAATTATCTGATGAAGTGATGAAGAATTTCTTTAACCTATTTTATCAAGGAGCAGACATGTTTAACCTGAAAGTGCTATGGTGTAGTTACCTTTGTTAGGGATGAAAGGTTAAAAGGAAAAGAATGATACCGATGTTATTTGGGGTTCCACTGCGGGGTCTCAGACTACATGATAGGGCTGCATTTATGCTTCTGTTCATAACAGATCCTGGTGTCAATCAGGCCCTGATAGATACAGGACACCATCTAGTATTTCCTGTTAGGATTTTTTCAGGGATACCTTCAGAAACACATCCATTAAAATTTTAACTGTTTCTTTTTTAAACCCACAATAAACATCACATCCAATGTAAATTTTCAGACAAAGTTTGATGAAAGTATGAAAGTCTGGGCTACTGTTTTCTTTTTCTTTTTTTTCCCCAAGATAAAATCAAATAGTATACAATTATCCGTATAAAATCAAAAGTATAAGAATCTAGTAGTGGATGTAGTTTGCTGTTCACGTGTCTGGTGCTGATACTGATTACCCACTTCTTGGTCATCACACCAACTTCACTGAAACTTGAAGCCTGAGCAAATGCATCTCTCTGAGCTGTCGTTCTCTTTCTGTGGTGCCCAGGGCCGCTAAACCATCCACCTATCATGTTAAATGGCCAGTCCTATATCACTGCGCCTTAGAAGAAGACTTTGCACACAAGCTGGAAATCAAATTTTAAAACATTTTGGGTTCAAATCAAAAAAATTTGCAAACAGCATGTAGTTTTACTACAGCAGCTTGTTCTCTACCGCCATGTCTTAATGTTCTAAGCTTCCACAACAGCCCACATGGGAACAAATTTTTGATTGTTAAAAAAATAAATGCGAAGTGAATGAACCTGACTGTCTCATTCCATTCAGGATGGGGCCAAGTGGGCTGAATGAATCCCAATAAATGCCTTTGATGGTACCCGAACCCACAGTCTCCAGCCTGCAGCCCATCCTGCTATCCACTGTGTTCATCTCAAGACACTGGCAATACCTCAATTTAACCACGTCATACTGGTCGTCCAATTAATTTCAAGGAGCATACCGCAGATGTTTCCAACAATCAGCAAAACTGAAACCTTTTCCCCCAACACCCAGCAGTTTGTTAGCTGTCTCTGTGTGGGACTGTCTTTTTGGTATGACCTTCATCTCCACACAAACCACAGCGACGTGCACGCCTGTGGTGGTGGTGGTGGTGGTGGTGGTAGAGCTGGCGTTGGTGCTGGATTTCCTTTTCTGTCCAGCAGTGCTTCCTCTGGCTCCGCCCCACCATCCTTGTTGTTCCAAAACCACCGACCCCTTGACCTCCAAAACAAAACAAGCAAATATAATCATGAACTGTCGGCCTGTCCTCAAAGATTGGAACCAGTTCACTCACTGTTGTCAAGTTCCGGAAAAAAAGTTATGACACTGTCACAAATGGTGAAAACGGAAGGGAAAAGAGAATGTAAACTTCACTCTTTGAATGATTCAAAAATATCAAACTCCCCATCTGGCATTACTTCATCAGCATTTCTCAACACACTAGGCATTAAATGAATATCAATTGTTTAGAAACTTGTACATGGCTAGAAAAGCCAGGTCAAATGTATTGCGAGTTTCCCTTCTGCAAACGTCAATTCTCCAGTCTATCGTTTGAGGTGTGGCACAGCATCGAAGATGCAAAGATAGCGGCAGCGCCAGCATGTCCACATAGAGTCACCTGTCCACAGCAATGATGATGATCGGCATCCTTGATATATACAGGGATCGTGGCCTACATTTTCGGTCAGTGCTGCCAAACAGTGAGATTTGCAGTCCAAGGCAACATTGGGTATGACTTGCCAATGATCACTGACATAGACTGGAGACAAACCCCCGACCACTGAGTTCATCACACCACCACAGTGACTCCTTGGAAATGCCACATCCCAACGTTCAGAGAAAAACAAGAAAACTGTGGGTCTGTGGTGTAGAGTGCCAGTCTCTGTGTGAATGTGTGATTAGAAACAAACACAGGAACATGACCCTGCTTTCTTCTTTGCTTCAATCTCTTTCATGAATGGGCAAATCCAATACAAGTTGCTCAAAAATGAGAGGTCAGATCATGGATCATAGGTGCAGTGTTCAATGAAAAAAAAGCTCAGATTGCGCTCATGTGTAAGATGCCTCACACATAGATAAATGGCAGTTGTGCACTGCGGTCTGTTTTGCATGTGCAGTGATCTGCTCATAGAAATGATGAATGGTGGCCACTGACACTTCATCACAGTTGAATATGCCAAAATAAAGATCAGCATATAAACTATCGGCTATGCATAGGTGAAAAAAGATGCTGATCAAAGTGTTTCCATTCCACAGCGCAGCACTATAACAAAAATCAAAGTCTAACCCCAGTAAATACCCAAACATAGGCACAAACCTGTGTAGCTCAGAACACTCACCCTGTAAGGAAACCGACTTCACACTACAATCCTTCTTTACTACAGAAGCCACAAACATTGTCTGAACAGAAGTTGCAAACAAGCTGTTGCTCGCAAAAATTGATATGTTGCATCGTATGATACCATACTCAAACTCAAATGCAAAACAGAATCGACCAAACATAAAAGCAAATGCTTCACATCATTGTACACTGCTTTCTATGAAGGAAAGAAATACTGCAGTGTGCTACGTTTACCTGGAACAGCGTCAGCCCACTGGAAAAAGCCACAGCCTTCCTGTCTGGGCTTGGGGCAGCCATAGAACTCCCTGCCTGTGTTGGGACCTTCCTTCTGCACCGTCAGTCTGCACACACGATGAAATGGCCCCATGCTAAAACCCCTTTCCTTACTGATCTAGATTTTCTCAGAACTTCATATAACATTACCATAACATTTTATTGTGACCTATTGAATCAGTTCTGTTTCATTTTTCAATTTTTCTGCCCTGTATGCCTTACCAGGTAGTTTATCCACGACCCTATACCGCCTGCCAAGGCTGACTCTCTCTAACTCATTCTCATACAGATATTTGGAAAACTCTGAGTAATAAGTCGTTCCATTCGATGACAACCACTGTTACACAAAAGGTCGCCATTTGCCTTGTGTTCCAGTTTGACTCTACAAAATCTGAAAACTATTATTGTTCAGCTTGTTTTCAGTGTGACTATTCAGGTAGTGCTGAATCAACAGTCCACAAGGATGGTGCAAACGCGTCTGCACTCACTTGAACAATGTGTAGGAGATCAGACTTGATGTTAAGATTACTGATGCATTCCTGATTCACAGAATGAAGGTGAGTGACTACAACAGTCAAATTTAAACACCAATAACATAAAGGCACATGCACCCAACTACAGCAATGTCCAAGCTATAAGCTGCTACTTTTTCCCTGAACATTATCCCCTGCAGCTACTGCACTGGCAGTGTTTCATTCATGGACTTTTCCCGATACTACTGCTAGCTTGCCATACAGTTATCTTCTCCTGATCTGCAATTAATAGTACAAACTGAGAAACACTGTTTGCAGACATTAACTTTGAGCACTTTTCACAGAAAGAATGATTCACGTCTGAGTGACATACAAAATGAGAATTGACAATGAAAGCTGAATAATATTTCTGATTGATCAGTCACTTGTCAGCACCACATGATCAAACAAAAAATGCTGCAGCCAAGAAGCCAAGCAATGACGCATATTTTAAACTGAAGGCTATTGGAGAGGTTCATCAAAAGCAGCACTGTACAACAACTCAAGTCAATGATCCAACAGTGGCATCAGCACAGCAAACTTTCCTGATGCAAAAAGTTGCACAGCCCACAATTATCAGTTTTAAAAAAAGCAGGCATATTCTCCACAGCAGACAACACCAAAGTCATAGTGAGTACAAGCGCAAGGGCATAAGTACCAGAAGTCTGCGGACAACATTGCAGCACAGATGTCTAGTTCGTAAAATCCTTAGAGTCTGACACTGACATGAGTCATTCAGTGAGTGCAGAGCTGCAGAAAACAGGAATGAAGAATGAAGAAGACTCTAAACAGATTATTTCTTTCCGTGTCATTATGTTTACTGTCATTTCTTATTTGCTTGCCAGTTCACGATGGTTAAAACCCTGCTTTGTTCACATCTTCTTCATCAATTCAATTACAAACAGCTATTTTCCAGCAGCTAATCAATCAGTTGCCTGCAGGTGTGGCTTACATAACAGAACAGTTTATAGCCTGAAAAGTATGGTACATTCCTAAATAGAACTGTCAAGAAAATTTAAAGTGATTCAGATCTAAATTTTTGTTCTGATGATTCTATTACGCACAGCAAAGTAATGAACTTTTAATATTCACTTAATCAAGTTTGTTTCATACTCTCAGAATTAATTCTGAAGTTGCAGGTATGTTATTTTTTAAAAGTCTGGTAGTTATTGTTTTACAAAGATTGTTCTCCATTTTGTTTTCTGAATGCAATATACACATAACTGGTGAAACGCTAAAAGGAGTAATGATAGAATATACATAAGTGTATATACTTCAGGGATTGCACTGAACACAGTTCCTTCAGTCTTGACAAGCATAAAGATTCAAACAGTTAAAAAAAAAACACTTTAGTTACATTATACAAATTAATGGTTTTGATCACACCACTAAACGTAATATTAATAGTTATGTAAAAAAGATGAAAATTAATGACATACTTTCGACATTATCAGTTTTCATCCTTTTGAAAATTGTCAATAAGCATGATTTCAATAAAGCATACGCATATCGAGACAGACACACAAACATACTTAAATACACACACAAACGCGCACGCACACATACACACACACACATCGACACACACACAACCTTTAACATTTTGCCAGTACTCTCTCACCTTTTGGCAGGGGTCCCACAGTTGCACTGCACAGTGTTGTTTTCAAACGCTGGAGGCCCTCTTTGGTGTGGAATGTTGCTGGTGGCACTGAAATCACAAATAAACTGACAGTCAATTCTGAAACAGAAAAGGATGAAAACAGTCTACGGTTTGCATAATCATGCAGCAAAAAAAAATGTTTTCGTTTTGTTTCGTTTTCACCTGCCATCACACTGCACAGGGTTCTTCTCGGAAGTAACCCCCTGACTTTTTATCATCTAGGGTAAAAAAGGTTCTTTCTAATACAAGTTACTTTCTAACCTGATTCATTAGCATACTATCGCACGAGCTCATGCTCCCTCACCAATCCTTTTCAATGTTTCATAGCATATTGCCAAAGAAACAGATACAGCTTAATGTGATTCCAGGTGCGGAACTTAGCAAGAGTAGTCACTCTTTGGTCAAAGCCTCCGTCACAATTACAGAATTTCTTTTTTGACATATTTCTTTTCAGTCTGTTGTATTTGTTGTGTTTTCGCCCAAACACCTGTACAAAATACACTGAAATGGTATGCGTGAACAGGTCTGCATGAGCCCACTGTACATTTTTTATTGATGAATTGTCTCAGACTGAAAGAATGCCTGCGCTCATTTCAGCAGCAACAGAGCACATGCTCCATACCTCACTGAATAGGGAATCATTTCTTCCATAAAGTATTAAAAATGGCAAGTTTAAGCAAATGAAGCAACAAATATGAATGTATATATGCATAAACATGCTTGCATGGGGTTACAATTCCAAGTCAAAAGACCTAAACATAAACATGCTTGTGTGGTGGTTATGATTCCAAGTCAAAAGACCTAAACATAAACATGCTTGCATGGGGTTACAATTCCAAGTCAAACAATCTAAAGCAGCCTGTGAAAAACAGCAGGGGACAGTGCCAAGAGTTGTTGCTTGAAAAGAAAAACCAAGTTTTGACATTTTACTCAGACTGCCACTTGGACACTCTTGCAAATGTTTCATGTACTCAAGCAGTTTTTGAGTGCTCCTGCAACCTGCTCAGTCTGAGCCCTGCTCGCATACTGTGATGCTCCGAGATGACCTTTGCAGTCAGCAGCCCTTCAAACAAAACTGTTTAAACAGTTTTCAGTATCATTAGTGAATTTGTTAGTGATTCCACAAGACAAGATGGACAAACAGATTACAAGACACAAACACAACATGTTTCAATTTTTAGGTCTTCTGCAGGTAAAAACAAACAACACCGAGGACAATGAAAATGAGAATGAGCTATCGAGCGTTCAAGTTCTCTTGCCACAGCCTTCAATGTAACTGTGAATTTTGGATGGAGTGATTCTTTCTGCAGATCCCACAGAGGCAAAAGAAGGAAAAGAATACGAACCTTGTAGCGGAGGAGGATCCACTGCCTTGTTCATCAGCCCACAGGAAGAAATTGCATCCTTCCCCCTTGTGGCTTACGGCACTTGTAAAATTGACGACCTGCAACGTTCATTCACTTCACAGTCAACAGAAACAGTGCGCAGAATGCAAGGGTCATGAAACTGACCAAAGGCATGTCTTCAGTCAGTGCTTTTTCACACCATTAGTCTTAATCATCACATCAAAGACCTCAAAAAAAACAACCACACACACACACAACACATTTCAAAATTTCAATACAGATATGCAGCATCATACTTTGAACCAAGGGATTTCTGAGTGTCATTAGATATTCATAAGTCTTGGGCTTCACCACTGATAGATGCTGCACAGGAAATTTTTCAGCAATTTTCTATTCATGGTTACAGAGCTCACTGTTGTGACTTAGATTCAAGTTCTAATGTAACGCCATTGTTCCAGACTATGATTTGCTGCCTGCTGTCATATTGAATATTGTTGCTCAAGCTTTTGTTGATGTGAATTTTCCTCTGACCAAAGAGTGATCTACTGCATGTGTCATGTGTTTAACTCTCTTCAGTTCTTTCCCTTGATTTTTGATCACCAGTGATCAACGGTTTTCTTCCCGGAATTATGCCTCGGTATTTAAAACAACATTTTTGTTATCTGAAGCAGTATGTCACCTAAAAAACCCCGAAATAGCCACATTAATAAGAACAATACTATCATTTTAGAAATAATGCGCAGGATGTTACGAAAAAAAGAACATCTGTCATGCAAAAATCTCAAAAGCTGTTGAGAGTTAAGCACCTGGTTATGCCTCCAGGTCTATCTTTCCTGGGTTAGCATTGCTTTACATGAACTCAGAACTCGCTCGCTCTACCATTTTCTCTAGAGGAGTGGACATACAAGGTCTCAAACTTTCTCCGTTTTATCAGGTTTTCGTTTGAGTGCATGTGGTCATCTACAGATCTGAGGAAGAAGCTGATGCTAAAGGGGACACATGTGCATCCGAGATTTTACAGAAGCCAGTTCCTTCCACATCACTAAAATGCAGTCTGTGTGAAGGTGGGAAGGGCAAACGTATCTGTGATGATGGGAAGTCAGAACGCCATGCTTTACCTGTGTTGGGGCCTTCTTTGCGCACCGTCAACTGTATGGCATCGTTTCCGCAGATACACACAATGGCTGATCCCACCGCCGTCATCACCTTCAAAACTGCTTCCAAAGCCGCTGCTCCGCCCTCTGTGCCCTGACCCCTTGAAAACCACCCTGACCACCATCACTGAAACCAGCTGGACTTCCTCTTCCTGCTCCTCCCCTTCCTCTTCCTCGTCCTCTGTTGTTTCCCAAAACCGCCACCACTCTGCATACCAGGCCTCGGCAGGTTGTTGTGGGCAGAGTTCAAGGGCATGAGGGAAATGTTTGGGCCTCTGCCTTGACCTCCTGCCACTGTGGTGGTGGAAAAGTTTCTGGAACCCTGTTTGTTGTTGTTGTTGCCTCGTCCATGAGTGGCACCATGGGCAGGGTTTGCTGTGGTTTGCCGTTGCTGCTGCTGAGTTGCTTGTGAAGGTACTGCTGTAAAAGTCATATGAACAGTATCAATTGAAAGATGGTTGCAAAAACACCTGTACTTTTACAGGTACACTTACATGCAAATACATGCACACACACACACTCACACAAGCAAATACACACAAGCACACACGTCGAGCATACACACTGCGAATTCCAAAACTATCAATGATAGATTGCAGGGTCACTTTGACTGTAAATACATTTTTCAAGCATGATGATAATTCTACTTGCAAAAAAAATCCAGCCTTTTCCCCCAATGCTTTCCTGATTATCACAGCAGAGGGATGGTGCACTCAGCAAACAGGCTTCTTCTTCTTCCTTAATTCAATGGGGAGTCACTGGGGCACCACACTGAAGAACAATGTTTCAGGTTCCTTCAGTCCTGTCCACTGTGTGCCAGGGCCTGGGTCTCTGCAAATGTTTTCCCCTGCCCACTCTGCAATGTTCTCAGCCCATCATTTTTCCTGTCTCCCCCTAGCAAGATCATTGGCTCTTGTTACCACCTGACCAGACAAACAGTTTTCTTTTTTTCTGAACTGATATAAGATTTTCATCATTATGGTCTGAGGTGCTGCTTGGTGGTTTGCTGCAC
This sequence comes from Conus betulinus, assembly GCA_016801955.1. NCBI lineage: Eukaryota > Metazoa > Mollusca > Gastropoda > Neogastropoda > Conidae > Conus > Conus betulinus. The sequence goes on along the minus strand of JADBJO010004130.1, from coordinate 199,074 downwards.
TTGTCTACTGGCAATGTGATCAGTAAATCTGATGCTTAGTATCTTGCTGCGACGCCTATTTCAGCGGCTTGCAGCCTGCTTTCCAGACGAGCTGTAAGGGTTTGTATCTGCCATGTATACATGAACATGGAATGTACCAGTGCCTCCAGGAGCCTGGTGAACTGGAAGTGGTGACAGACCTCCTGTTCCAAAGCCCTGTGACCACAGTCCTCACTGAAAGGCATGGCCAGGGAAGGGGGAAAACAGTGGAGGGTTGGGAGAGGGAGGAACCACCAAGCTTGGCTTCCAAAACGTGAGGGAGGGGTCAAAGAAGGGGGAGTCAAACACTCTTCTGTGAATTGCATGGCCACAATCAACAGTTGTTTATCATATTTATCATCGGAACTGATGAAAACATGTCTGTGTCAGAAATACCGGCTTCTCACCACTACCTGGTTGGACAGAATATCAGGGCCAATATTTTCAACTTGCTCCCTTTGTGAAGCTGGTGAAAAGAAGGTGAAAGGTGTTTTGACATGTTCAAGAGCTCTAGATGAATACAATCTGTACTCACGAAAGAGACTTACAACTGAGGATGACATAACAACTGAAGAAGTCATCACTGGCACATGTAAGAAAGGAGCTCAATTCCCCTCCGTTTCCCCACTCCCATCCCCACCCCTTCTCCATGCCCATCCTCCTGTAAAGGTTGGGGCAAACAGATTATTTTTGTTTTGCCAACTTTCTAGCTATCTGTATGCAAGCTGGGTAGGTGCACAGAGTACACTCCAATATATGACGGGGAAAAAAAAAAACGAAGACACACTTAAAACAAACCTTTTACATACATCACATAAACATACACAAACACATGCACACACAAACAATGCATGTTCAATTACATATACGCACAGTATCTACATTTTGGCATCTATGCACATACACTCATGAACAAACACACTGATATCCACACACACACACACACACACACACACACACACTCTCTCTCAACCACACAAGACTCACAGTCACTATGGTTGGCAGCAGCAGAAGCCCGATGCCTGATTCCCAGCGATTCATTCAACATGTTATCACAGCCTCCGATACAACCAGTAAAACTGCAACGTAAGGGACAACGGACGGTCTGACTGATACAAAACCCTAAATGTATCTCACTATGTACGTGCTCCTGTTAAAGAATGGAAGCATGCATTATCTGCATACTAGAATACCGTCTACAGGGCCTTACCTACACACCTTTATGAATATTGGATGCCACACTTGTGTGTGTGTGTGTGTGTGTGTGTGTGTGTGTGTGTGTGTGTGTGTGTACTTGTTATCACAACATGAAAGGAATTAAAGTGGGGGTACGGAAACAATGGATGACTGACCTAAGCCCCACTGCACCAACACCCTTGCATCTTGAATGTAAGAACAATAAGTAAATTTTCAAAAACTCCACACACTTCAATAAACTGGGCCATTGGCTACAACTCTTTTTCTCTTTTTCATGAGAGGTCTAAGAATTCAGTCAGTAAGATGCAAGGTGTCTGTAAACTCCTTATCCTTTTAACAGTTCCACTATCATGTTGAGTACATTTTTCTTTTCCTTTTTTTTTGTTTGAAAAAACATTACTTCTGGTCAACTGAACTGCTCAAACCAGCTTTGTGAAGCAAATATTCTGTTTGGAATTATATTCTTCTGTCTCCCTGATTTCTTGATTATACTAAAACATGTCAATCTTTCATAAATACAGATGTCTTTTTAGTATAATAGGCTTCAATGTTAAACAGAAAACCAAAGCTTCAAATACAGTCTAAACTCGAACCAAGAACATGCGCTTTAACAAACAGAAACCCTGGTCAGACATGAAGGATGTACTGGACATAACAGTGTGGCCTTCAATGGGCAAAGACATGCAACAACCCATGACTGCCGAATATTGTGTTACAGCCATGTTACATTGTGTCATGAATAATCACGGGATAATCACATAAAACGACAATCTTGAGGAAAGACGAGAACTCTGCAGAAAGAGACAGCGCAGAGAACTTACTTGTTTGGGATGATAGGGGGAACAGTGCCAGAACGAAACTTGAAGCGGATTAGATGGACTGGTCCCGGCTGACACTGTGACACACAAACCGCCATGTATGAACCACAAGCCTCTCTCTGAACACTACGACACACAAACCGTCATGTATGAACCACAAGCCTCTCTGAACACTGTGACACACAAACCGTCATGTATGAACCACAAGCCTCTCTGAACACTGTGACACACAAACCGTCATGTATGAACCACAAGCCTCTCTGAACACTGTGACACACAAACCGTCATGTATGAACCACAAGCCTCTCTGAACACTATGACACACAAACCGTCATGTATGAACCACAAGCCTCTCTGAACACTACGACACACAAACCGTCATGTATGAACCACAAGCCTCTCTGAACACTATGACACACAAACCGTCATGTATGAACCACAAGCCTCTCTGAACACTACGACACACAAACTGTCATGTATGAACCACAAGCCTCTCTGAACACTACGACACACAAACTGTCATGTATGAACCACAAGCCTCTCTGAACACTACGACACACAAACCGTCATGTATGAACCACAAGCCTCTCTGAACACTGTAGCACACAAACTGTCATGTATGAACCACAAGCCTCTCTGAACACTATGACACACAAACTGTCATGTATGAACCACAAGCCTCTCTGAACACTACGACACACAAACTGTCATGTATGAACCACAAGCCTCTCTGAACACTGTGACACACAAACCGTCATGTATGAACCACAAGCCTCTCTGAACACTGTGACACACAAACCGTCATGTATGAACCACAAGCCTCTCTGAACACTATGACACACAAACCGTCATGTATGAACCACAAGCCTCTCTGAACACTGTGACACACAAACCGTCATGTATGAACCACAAGCCTCTCTGAACACTACGACACAACAAACTGTCATGTATGACGACCAAAAGTCTCTGTGAACACTATGACGCATATGATAACGACATGATAAAGTGTTACGTACTAACCATGAGTCTGTGAACACTGTGACATGTACACCGTCATGAATGAATCAAAAGCCTCTGTGGCACACCACCTGTCATGTATAAGCTGGAATGGTAAGTTTACATGCACTAGTGACGACCTTTGTGACCCCAGAGTAGTCTGAACAAAGAGACCCGTCTGGCACTGTGAATTTCTGCAAAAGGCATGTGTGGAATTTCCTGCCTTGCCAACATATCGGGTAGAAGGAGAATTACATGAGCTGTTAGAACTGGTTCAGCAAAGTGGTTCAGAGGATGAGGGGGGGTAAAGGTGTACAAGTTTATCGAAAAGAATCTGAGCTTGATTTATTTGCTCTGTATATTTAATAGTTTCATACATGGTATCATTTGAAGTCAAAACAAACATGAAAAGAGTGTACAGTGTGCAATGATTTTTTTTCTTAAAAAAAAAAAAAAATTCACTTGGATTACACATACTGAATGCCTCAGGCTTTCTCTGCATCTGTTCAAAGTAACGGGTCAAGTTAGCACCTTTTGGGATAAAAAAAAAAACAACAACAAAAAAAACAGGACATGAAAAAACTGAATCCTCTCTTGGCTCGTTCTGGGTAACTTACAAGATACCTTGAAACAAGATGGCCATCAGACCAACTGACTTCCTAGCTAACACAGAATAGTGGTACAGTCCATCATCAAGAAGTCCAATTTTGTTTAGGTAGAACCATGTTTTCATGCTTTACTCTCTTGTATACCTGGAATTTTTGGATATTTAATTTAAATGTGATCTCTCATTTTTTTCTTTGCTTTCTTCAATGGAACCTAAGCCACAGTGTTGACATGTTTTGGTAACTAAAAATGAAATGGATCCACATGTCAATGGCACTCCAAATATAGCTCTAGCCAGCAGATCTAACACTTCGAAGGCTCTGCCTGACTGAATTTTGATTTTGTCTTTCTAGTTTGATACATCCAAAAATTGGATTAATTATGATAAACAGCACATTTGTTGGTCAGAGAGAGAGAGAGAGAGAGAGAGAGAGAGAGAGAGAGAGGGGAGGGGGAGAGAGAGAACAGAAAAGAAATATGACTGAAGAGGGACTGACTATATCACAGACGTCAGGCTCCACTGTTGCTTCCAAGACACCGTCAGGAAACCACAGGGCATTTCGACAGGTTGGGTAGTTGGTGCATCCAATATAAAACCTTTGGAATGAAACAAAGCTTGACTGTATCACACAACAAACAAAATCTTCCGCTGTAGAGATTGGATTTATTATGTCAATACAAAATGTGTATAAAAAGGCAAACACTGACTTGTCAAAGAAAAATGAAGCATGCTTCAAAAACCACAAGTATATTATCTCTTACCTTCCGACGCATAAATCACTGCTTATATAAACTGAAATTTGACTTTATGTGGAGCTGAAAATCAGATACCACAAATGTCTTTTTTCTGCTTAGAACCAATGATCTGTATTCAGAAAATCGCCTGTGATCTCTCAATAAAATGTTATCTGTCCTGTCTTTGATCAATTGCACAGGTACTTTATTACTGATACAAAATGTTTTTTACATGTACTCCCTGTATGGCTATGTTTAAAAAAAAAAAAAAAAAACTTCCATGTCAAACTTGTGCAGTTATGACCAGTTTGCTAACCCCTTTGGGTTATGCTTTCAAGGCTAGCACAGTTTTAAGATGCCCTACAGACCGCCTCACAATTCAGTCTACAGCGCACAAACTTCTTTTTTCATTCGATTCTACCATCCATATCAAAGGAACCTGGCAGGGAAGAAGGAGTGGGAACCTGAGTCCGACATGGTAAATATATGCACAGCAAAACAGCGAGTATGATAAACATTCCCCATTTTGGCCTCATACACTGCAGAATTCAATACAAGAGAAGCAAGGCGTAAACTTTAGTGGTCCTTACAGGGAACCAAGAGCCAGCAATGCCTGTGTCAGTGACAATGAAGGGAACTTCCCTCGAACCATCAGCCCTGATCATTCAGAGTCCATGAAGTAAAAGCTGATGAAGAGATTTACCAAGTGACTGAAGGCCGCCTGGGATGATTAACTAGAAAAACAAATTAATTCAAAACAAAAAAAAAACAAACACTATGATACTTCTATTCACAGCTTCTGCCTGAAATTTGCATATGCTTTGTCAGTGTTCACCCCTTCTCTTGTTTATCACCTTTGTCATGTCATTCTAACAGCTCTTCTGGTCCAGAGGAACCTTCTGTATCAGCGCTGGGCAGTTGGTTTCATCATGATCTGCCTTCTTTGAATTTTCATGCTGTTCTCAACTACCTGGTCATTCATAACTTAAGGCAGTTCCACCTTTCATACGCAAAAAAAAAAAAAACTTCTAAAGACGGTTACTGTCTAATACCTGGAAGAGTCTTTGTCCAGTAGTGCCACATTTTTACACGTATATCAACCAAAAGGCCACCTGGAAGATGTAGGACAATAACGCCATGACGCCTTAGTTTGACACATTTTTCAACCGGTAGGTCAATTAGGGAGCACAACTCTCCTCAAAGGTCAAACACTAATTCATGAGTAGAAAAAAAAAAAATCAATGCCAGGGGAAATAACACTAAGCATGGACTGAAAGGGTTACTTCAATATACTTTACTAATAGAGTATGGAAAATACAGAAATGTCAAACAGAAAGTTTTATTATTACATGAAAATTTATTTACTATAAAAAAAAACACAATTTTTTTTTTTAAGTTTAAAAATTTCAAAATGGAGCGACTGATGGCAGAGAATGAATGAAGCAAAGATTAGAAAGAGTGGGGGTTAGTTTCCGCCGAGGACATTGACGAACAAAATACACAAGACACGATGCATTTTCGACCTCTTGGGTCTTCTTCAAGTGAAAACAAAATAGGTAACATTTAACATTTAGGACAGTACAAACAAAGAACGAAGAGCGACTTATCTGATGTCCATGTGGTAAGCTGTGAAGAATGGCTGACCGAAGGAAATGACAGAGGGGATTATGGGAGAGGAAGAGGGGGGGGGGGGGTTTGTTGTTGCGTGAAGGGAGGGGATGAGTGAGGCGATGGTGTTGTGTGGTCAGTTAGGTGGGGTGGTGTGGTATATGTGACGGTTGTGGTTGAGGTGGATTGATAATGATGTTAAGGGGGGGTTGGGATATATATATACATATATATATATATATATATATATATATATATATATATATATATATACACATATACATATACATACATACATACACACAAATATATATATATACACACACACATATACATATATATATATATATATATATATATATACATACACATATATATATATATATATATACACACACACACACACACACACACACACACACACATACATACACACACATACATGTGTACATATACATACATACACACACACACACACAACATACATATACATGCATCATACATACATATATATACATGCATGCACACACATACACATATATATATATATATATATACACACATACACACACACACATATATGTATTATATATATATATATTCACATACATACACACACATATATATATATATATATATATATATATATATATATATATATATATATACACACACACACACACACACATATATATATATATATATACATACACATATATATATATATATATATATATATGCATACACACACACACACACACACATATATATATATATATATGTATATATATATCCCCAACACCCCCCCCCCCCCCCCCCCCTTAACATCATTATCAATCCACCTCAACCACAACCGTCACATATACCACACCACCCACCTAACTGACCACACGACACACCATCGCCTCACTCATCCCCTCCCTTCACCACACACGCCCCCCTAACCCGACACCCCCCACTCATCATCCCCTCCCTTCACGCAACAACCCCCCCCCCCCCCCCCCCCCCCCCCTCTTCCTCTCCCATAATCCCCTCTGTCATTTCCTTCGGTCAGCCATTCTTCACAGCTTACCACATGGACATCAGATAAGTCGCTCTTCGTTCTTTGTTTGTACTGTCCTAAATGTTAAATGTTACCTATTTTGTTTTCACTTGAAGAAGACCCAAGAGGTCGAAATGCATCGTGTCTTGTGTACTTTGTTCGTCAATGTCCTCGGCGGAAACTAACCCCCACTCTTTCTAAACTTAAAGTTTTAAGACTATTTTAAAGATCTTATTGAACTAAATCCCCAAACTCAGTAAATACAAACCTGCTGGAAAGTCACTCTAAAAGCAAACGCTGGTGTATTAGCCTGCCTTTGATTCAGAGTAAGGAGTGCCCCCTTTGATCAATAAAACAGAATTCACTCTTTATGATACTTACACTAGGAGAGTCCACCACAAAACTTCCTCCAAATACTTTTAAATGTCCACGTAAAAATTTCTAATAGTTAGTCTCAAATCCATGTACGGGACTAAACTGACCTGAAATACCCATATAAGGTGTTTCTTTTTGTTACGGGACAGCATCAAACTATAAACTTTTATAACCCCAAGTCATTTTTTTTTTTTTAAACACAATTCTAAGGCTTTAAGAAGGGAACTTTGACAAACTTTTCAAAAGCTTAAGTGAAAGTACAAACCCTGGTTATAAATTCACAGTCAATATAACATCACACTGTACATGTTCAGAAGAAAACGTTTCATGACCTTGCTAAACAAATCAACTACATTAACAGCACACATTACTCACCCTCTCCCATCTTTTTTCGACCTCAGTGCCATGCTGTTGCCACACTTGGGACATGGCATCACCACACTCACAGTGTTCACTGCATACACATGATAAAAATTAACCTTGAACTTGTTTCTGCATTACCACACTCCTCCCCCCCCCCCCCCCCCCCCCCCATTCTTTTTTTTGTTTTGTAATGTTATATTTCTGAAATTACCAATTCATTTTTTTCAAGTCAATCAAACTGAAATTGAATATTTAAAACTCAGGTATTTAGCAACAACAACAAAAAAAGCCAAATACAGTAAATCTACATCACACCAACTTTTGAATAGGATCAATATGGAATAAAATCTGCTGTGCATGTGTCTGTTTTTGTGTTGATTATGTTTTTAACTCATCACTGTGGTCACTGAACCATACAAAGGAAAATCCTGCATCCATCCATACTCTCACAGCCCACTGCCCACTTCCTGGTCATCTAACATACTTTTCTTTTCACTTGTTTTGTGTGCATACCTCTTGCAATAAAGGTTACCTTTCCAAATAATTTACAACATTATAATCACAATGAATTACATAGCTCTACTTGCAAAATAAAACATCACAACAAAATTAGTTAACACTTCCTTTGGCAATATGATATGCATAAAGATAAGCTTATTTACTGTAATGCTGATTAGCAAGCAGGCACACGGCAATTTGATTTAACTTGGAAAAAGACGTAAAGATGTAAAGAGAGAGAAGAAGAACAACTTGAAAAAAAACATAAAGAGTGAGAAGAAGAACAATCAAATTACAGAACTCATCAGGCAATTTGCTGATTTCTTGAGTGCAACAAAATGGATAAGATAGTTCACTGATGTTCCCAGTTTTCATGAAAATTCCTCATGTTTAAAAAAAAAAAAAAAAAAAAAAAAGAAAAACAGCCATTCTCATCCAGAAAATCTTTCATATAAAAACTGTTTTTTCGGTGGGCCAAGCTTTAAACCAAAAAGTTTTTTTTTCCATTCATTGTTGCCAACTCCTGACAGAAAAATAAGGATTTTTGTTTCTAACTGCCCTGTAACACATATAACAACCATTTATGTATAAACAATACAGTGTATTTTGGCAGCATATTTCATCCAGTAGACACATACAATGACACAAAAAGCAAAGAAAAGATAATCTAGATTATATGACAGACACATGTGTCGACTGGAAGAAGAGGAAGGTGTGCAGAAGAGGGGAGAAAAAAAACAAGAAACTTCAGTTACAAATGAGTTACACAAGTTACGTTAATCACATCAAGTGGAATGACTGCCACAAAAGCTGAACTATAACACACACACACACACACACATGAAAGAGAGACAGAGAGAGAAAGAGTATGTCTGAAGAGGCGGACCAGACAACTAACCTGGATCGGCAGTGTAGGGTTGAGCATCACCCAAGTACTGAGCAAGAGCCTCATCCAGCTTGACCGCCTGCAAAAATATTGATACGATTATGATGATTAGAAAGGCAATGTCGATATTTCCTGGCACATTGTTATCAGCTCAAATATTCTGTTTCTTCCTCTTCTCCTCCTTTAACTCAGTGGGGGAATCTCTGGGATGCCACACTGAACAACAGTCCACCAGGTTCCTCCAGTTTTGTTAGTGGATTTGGAGCTTGGGTCTCTGTACATTTTTTCCCTGTCCGTTCTGCCATCCTGTCACTCTATTGTTCTTTGCGTCTTGCCTTTTATCCCAGTCCCTCTGCAGTTCCCTGGAAGACTGTGTCAGCAAGACAACTGGACCTGGTTACATGGTCATACCTAAGTAGTTTTCTTTTCTTAACTAACTTCAGCAGATCTTCCTATGATCTGATGTGCTACTTGATGATTTGATGCACTTGTTCACTGGTGATATGATCAGCACATGGGATGTTAATTTGTTGTAACATCTCTCTTCCATGGCGCGATTGTTGTTGTTTACGGATCAGCAGTTCTTTTCTTTTCTTTCTTTCTGCGTATGCAGGCTAACACCACTCCTGCAGACACTGCCTGTACAGACAGGCAGTGGAGTTTTGTGCGTATGACCTCTCTTTTATCCAGCCATTAAGGCAGCCATACTCCATCTTCAGGGAGGGTGCATGCTATGTGTGACATGTCATCCATACCAAAGGCCAAACTGGCCTTCTCTTTCAAAAGTTGGTGATGGGATTTTTCGTGTGTGCAAGATATTGTGCGTGCATTCACACTCAGAACCTCGGTTTATAGTCTAATTCGAAGGACTGTATGGGGAATGGAGTCAGAACCAATGTTAACTCCGAGGGAAAAAATCCCCCTGTACCGAAATTCGAACCCGCAACCCCAGGATCATGAGTCCCGCGCTCTACCAACTGAGTTTTTCCGGCCCCAGATCAGCAGTGAGGGTCCATGTTTTGCATGCCTACAAGATGATGGAATACATCAGCACATGTGGAAACTGATCCGGAGTTTCATGATGTTATCATTCTTCCACACAGTTTTTTATCCTGGATAGTGCTGGTGTTGAATCTGCTGCCCCTGAGAGGATTTCTGATTTGGATCCCTTTCATTGTTGATGATGGCTCCCAGGTAAGTGAACTGTTCAACATTCCTATCTTCTGTCCACAGACATTTATAGCAGAATAAATGGGGGTGTTGTGGTTCGATCTTCTCTTGCTGAAATCCAAAGCCATATAAACAAGCTGGGCAAGTTCTTGTTGCCTACCTGCCAGGCCATCTACATCATCTGCAATGTGATGGTTTGTGACAGCTCTTTCTCCCATGCTGACTCAGCCTGACATGACTTTCAAATGCAGCCATCATGATGGAGGTGTGGTAGAAAGTACCCCTGACAAACTCCAGGCAAAGTATGGAACCTCACTTCAATAGCACCTTGTATGAGCACTGCTCTGGTCACTTGGGTGTATCACTGCTAAATGGAGTTGAACAGCTTCTACCTGATGTTCACTTTCTTTATTATGGCCCAAAGTGCTTCCTGTTAGACTGTCAAATGCCTTTCTGATATCTATGAAAACAGATCAGCACTCCCTTTGGTGGGAGAGATGCTTTTCACATAGGATTTGCAGGTTAAAGATCTGTTCAATGATAACTTTTGCAATTGTTGAATCCAGCCTGTTCTTCAGCCGTAACGGTAATTATCTACTTGCGGTTGTAATTCAGAATGATTTTGAGTGTTACTTTGCTTGCATGCTGAACAAACTGACAGCGCTGTGGTTCTACAGTTTTGGCTCTCCTCTCTTATGTAACTGTGTTCTGGGCAACTTACAACTTTATTCTGTTTAGTACTTATAGTGCTTATTCTTTCAGCAACATTTCATGCATGTGTTCTGGGCAACTTACCACCTTATTCTGTTTAGTACTTATATTGCTTATTCTTTCAGCAACATTTCATGCATGTCAAAGTTGATTACTCTAATGCAAAATACTATAAGATTAAATACAGTATCATGGCTTTTGAAAAAAAAAAAAGTTTACGATAGTGTTTGAAAGCGTTTTCTTTTTAAGAATTGACAGTGTTGTTTTCAAATAATGTTTGAAAATACTCACATTAAAGCGTGAGCAAGTGTGTAGTTTCCTAAATACTGTTAACGGATGCAAGAAATGTTCATATTAAGGAATAAGTGAGTGTGCTGTTTCTCCAATATTGTTAACGGGTGTAAGGGTGAAAAAAAATGAATAACATGTTCAGCTAAGAAAACAAAAAACATGTGCTACATAACAGGCCCATATTTATGCACAGAAAACGTCAGCATGAGCAAGACATATCTGATATCAACATGACATAATCATTTTACTTTCCATTTAGAACAAAGCATACACACCTGCATATGAAGTATTTCAAAGGCAGATAGGGTGGTAAGGAAGTAAGGAGAACAGTGAAGTAAGGAAAACAGTGCAGACAACCAGATATTCCTACCTGTTGGCAGGCTTCAATTGAAGACCTCTTGTATTTACGTACTTGTTCTCCTAGAACCACTGTAAAAGGCAGTTAAAAAAAAAAAAACATTAAAAATTGAACAGATGATTATGTGTTCAATATCTGAAATGAAAAGTGAGAGAAACAGAAACAATGAGAAAGAAAAACACATTGTTTTCATCAGTCAAGAACGCTCCTTCCTAATTCTAGTAACTGATTTCGTATTATTTCAGTTTTGTACCAATTTGATTTAATTATCAGGAAGTAAAAGAATCAGCACCAACTCCTAAAATTTTCGCATCCAACCACAGTCAAGAGAATCAACTCAATAATGAATTAAATTCATAAATAAACCAGGAGCACTCTGTGACCCAGAGCACACTCACAAACCTTTGTTGTTGAGTGCACATCGTTCAGGCTTAGTGTCCGACATAACTCTTATCAACAAAAGTCACGGACCTGCCAAACCCCTAATATGCCACAACTTCAGAAGTGTGCTTACTGGTATCTGTTTCAGCCCATAGCATTAAAACGGCTGTCAGTCAGCTCTGTCAGGCCGAAGTTTTGTGGCAAATGCAGGCATAAGATAGTCACGTGACGCCCACCCTACTTCCGATTACGGAAGATGCCGAAGATCGTGTACTGTCCGTCATTCAACGAGGCCTGCGCGCAAGGCAACCCCAGGGAACCTTGGCGCTAGCGGGGAAGGTAGGGCGGGCATTAGAGTCTGACATGGTAAGTATACTTAGCCAAACAGGGAGTATAATACAAACTCCCCATTTTGGCGTCGTATACTATACCATGTCAGACCATAGCAGAATTTTAAAGGAATAGGAGGAGGGCCGAGCGCCCTAATGGTTCCTGGGTTAACTGTTATGGCTGCATTGGCCGCCACAAATGAAAAACCCCTTAGAACCATCAGCCCTGGTCATGCGGATGTCCCTTAGATAAAAGTTTATGAAAGGGTTCTCCGAACGCCAGTAGGCTGCCTCCAGGAGATGGCACACGGGGACAGAGTGCTGGAACGCTGTGGACATGGCCAACGCTCTGACCTCGTGGGCTCGAGGGGAAAGGGCTGGGAGGTCTTTGTGTGGGGGCATAGGCATAGGCAGATTTGATAGTATAGAATAGCCACCTAGAAATCGAGCCCGCCGAGATGTCTTTCTTGTTGTTGGGGTTGATGGAAATAAGGAGGCTTCTCTGAGAGGAACGCCTGGGGTGGGAACGCTCCCAGTAGTATCTGAGGCACCTAGAGGGTCATAGGGTCCATGTCCCCGCTGCCCCCCCCGCTGCCTTCGCTGCCTAAGATATCCGCTAGGAGCGGATAAACCAGGGAAGGAGAGGTCGTGCCCGGTTCCTGGTTCTTCGCTAAGAACTCAGGCAGGAACTTAAGCGAGACCGATCCGTCTCTGAGAAAGGCGATGTCCCGAGGGTCACAACTGAGGACCTGAATCCCACTTCGCCTCCTGGCTGAGGCCAGGGGAGAGAGGAAGGTGGTCTTGAAGGGGAGAATGACAAAGGGATAGCACGGAGGGGCTCGAAAGGGGGGTTTTCTGAGGGAGTCAAAGAACCAGAAAGAGGTCCCACATGGGGAGCGCGCCTAGGGGACTGAGCTTCCCGTAGGGCCACCCCCCCGAGATATAGTTTCTCTAAGGAGAAAGTTATTGTCGAATGATGGGCCGCCCAGCTGTCAGATGGTGGTGCCTACGGCCGATCTGTAGCCCCGAATGGAACTAGCAGAGAGCTTTCGAGAGAGATGAAAGGTGGGATATAGGAAATTGCCTATCTGGGGATAGGAACTTGCCTATGTGGATGTTGGAGGGGAGGAGGTAGGGGACCGAGTTAGCCGTGCACCACGTGACCCATCTCTCTCATCGCGGTGGTCGCAATTTGGCTGGCATAGAAGCCAAGCGTGTAGGCGAAGCATCTGGGGATTGGAGTGAGGGAGGCCCGAGCGAGGTTGTCTGAGTAAGTCCCACAAGGGGCTAGCTGGAGAGGGGGAACGTGAGTGAGGGACCTGAGGTCCGGGAACCACAACTGAGTCGGCCACCACGGGGTTATGAGGATGAGTTTGGGTCTCTCCAGCCTGGCCTTCCTGATCACTTTGTGAAGTATGGGGAAGGGGGGAAAGGCGTAGGCGAGGAGTCCCGTCCAGGGGAGGGAGAGCGCATCGACCGCGCGTACGCTCGGGGGTCCGGGAGGGAGAGACATACATGGGGAGTCGATGGTTGTACCGGGTCGCAAATAGGTCGACCATGGGCTTGAACCAGTGTGTCCCAGACGGTGGTTAGTGTCAGCTTGTTCAGGGTCCACTCTGTGTGCAGAAGGGTCCCTGACCGGCTGAGAGTGTCTGCCAGGATGTTGCGTGTCCCCCCGCTATGTGTCTCGCACGGAGGGTGGCTCCCCGTGCGTGGCACCAGCGAAGGAGGGCCTCTGTCCGTAGAGAGAGGCCGATGGAGTGAGCCCCCCCCCCCCCCCCCCTTGTTGATGTAATGGGCTACCGACGTGTTGTCCGTGAGGAGGAGAACCAGTCGGTGAGAGATAGATGTTGGAAGTGGAGGAGGGCCAGCCTGACCGCTTCCAATTCTAATATGTTGATGTGGAGGCGAGCCATCTGTGCGTCCCACATCCCCGAGGCATGACTGTCCCCCAAGTGTGGGCCCCCCAGCCCGAGTTGGAGGCGTCTGTGTATAGTTCGAGGGACTGTGTTGGGAGAGAGATCGGAACGCCTTCGTGAAGAGGAAGGGTGCCAGGGAGAGGCCAAAGGGGAGAGCTTTGAACTGGAACACTCGAGCTTGCCAGACAAACCGGAGGTAACGTCTGTGCGCGCCGGGTGAATAAGGATCTGGAAGTACGCATCTTTTCAGATCTATGGAGGTAGCCCAATCTACGTGATGGATGGAGTCTCTGATCTGGGAGGGCGTGTCCATCTTGAACTAGGTATGTCTGAGGAACTTGTTGAGGGGAGAAAGGTCAAGGATGGGCCTCCATCCCACCGAAGGTTTGGGGATCACGAACAGGTGGGAGTAAAAACCCGGGGTTGGGCTGGAAAACTTCGGTGATGGCCCCTTTCTGAGGAGTTCGAGGACTTCCAGGCGAAGGGCGTCCGCCTGGGCAGGTGGGGGGGTCGCTGGGGGACGGAGGAGGAGAGAGGAGCATGAGGGGAGGACGACGGTGAGCCCCACGGTAGGCGAAACCCGTCCTGAAGAACCGACACTACCCAGGGGCTGAGGCCCATACGTCGCCACTGGCAGGCGGCCGGGAGAGGTTGCCCGCCAGGGGGGGCCGATGGTCCAGATGGGGGGAAGGGGAAGAGTGGGCCGGTGCCTTGCTGGGCAGGTTGGGCCAGCTCCATGCGCACTACGGGAGTGTCCTCCAGTCACCGGCGGGGCCGTGCTTGCTGGCCAAACCAAAAATTTTTGGCGAGGTTTAGGTTTAGGCCTCTGTGAGTTAAAGTGGCGCTTGGGGGGCCTGGAAAGGCGTGGCTGAGGCCGGGGGGCAAAGGACGCCGCCTGCTTGCGTTCCTCGAGCGAGAGAGACATAGCCGAGGTGGAGTGCTCGCCAAAGAGCGAGTGATCCTGGCCCGGGACACATCGTAGGGATGCCCTGAGTGCCGGGAGAGTGAGGAGCGTGCAAGCACCGCGTCTCTAGCCACTAGCAGACAATTAAAATGGCTTGTTGCTGCGCTGTCCGCCGCAGCCGCCAAGTGATGCGATATCCTGTTAACTAGGTGTCGCATAAAGGGGTCGCTGAATAAGCGAGGTTCGTCCTGGTGTGGTTCGGAGTTTGTATCCGAACTGGGCACTGGGACGGCGCCGTCATCCCCAGGCCAGAGTACCTCCGCCCTCTGCAAGAGCATGCTAAGGTAGGCATGCCCTGCAGTGGTGTGTAAGATGCCCCATCCGGGCTACTCGGTCCCAGTCCTTTAGCGCTTAAAGGGGATGGTGGCCGAAGTAGGGGGGGGCGGTTTGGTATCAGGCGGCGACAATCTGATTGGGAGATGGCCCACTCCCTGGTAACCGGATTGTCGGCAAAGAGGGAGGCAACTGGGTGCTTCCTGTGGGTCCCAAGTAGGGCGCCGAAGGGGGCCGCATTGGGTGCCGGGGGGGCAGGTCTTGACCCGGCGTGGGGACGGGCGTCTGCACCCCTGGCGCGTTTTGCCGGACTCTCCCACAGCGAAGTGAGTGACTGAGGTGCGACAATCTGAGTCTGGAGTATTGGGCTGGGGGCAGCCCAACGATCTCAGGGAAGGCCAAGATCGGCAGAGGGAGGGGCGTCCCTCGACACGAAGTCCGGTCGAAACCGTTCAATGGTGTGGATGTCATAAAGGGATGAGAAGAAGTCCTCATCGTAGTCGTCGTCCTCAGGCTGTGGGGAGTCAAGTTCCTGGGAAGGGAGGTCTTCTCCCTCAGGGGGCAACTGCGCGGGTGCGCGAGGGTCCCGCCCTGGTAGGGTGGTGGCGGGGGGGGGGGGGGATGGCGGGACCCTCGTGGCTCTATGCTCGGCAGACGGGCTGGGGTGGGAGAGCCCGGACTGCCGATCGGACAGCGCCCGAGGTGGGAGACCCAGGTCGACCCAAGTCTGCGAGGTTGGGTGCCACAATCGACCAAATTGTTGTTCAGGTTGGGTGTGTGTATTGAGCCACTGGTCCCTCGGGGGCATAGAGCCACTGGTCCCCGGGGAGATAAGCGGGCTGTGGCGGCCCAGAGTACTGTGCAGGGACTCGCCGGGGACGGGGGTAACCTTGGGCAGCAGGGGGGGAATAGTAATCGACCCTGGTATGTGGTTTCCCCCCGGGAGCGTGCCGGGTCCCAGTGGAATGGGACAGGTTACCCGTGGTCCCGCTGGTAGATCCTCCCCCCGGAGGAACGGGACCGAGGACGTTGCCCAAATGGGGGCCGAGTAGGTCGGACCCCGAACGTCCTGAACCCCTAGGGGAACCTGCGACGGGGCGAGCGGGGTTGGTCGGCCGTCTTGTGTATGTTCACAACCGGTGGATGCACTCGGTGTTCCCATACGCCCAGAGTTATGGACATGTGCATGGTCGTGCCAAGACGTGGCCATAAAACTGCGTCCGGAGATAACTGGACGCTCCTCGTGCAGGGGTGTTGGCTGCACCTGTGCACGGTGGGGGGAGAGCGTCGTGAGACGGCGAGTCCGGATGGGGGGGAAGTGGACCCGCGCGCGTCCCATAAGTGCGAGTGACGGGTGGGGGTTCCAGCCCAAGGCCGTCACCCGTGCCTGTCCGCGGCCCGGCAAAGGTCCCCGGGGGCCGGGGGGTCGCGTGACTCGGCATAGTAAGTGGATGTCTGACTATGCGCAGGAAAGCTAGAAGGCAGGGTGGCTGGGGGAGAAGCGGAATCCCGCTCGGATTTCTTGGCTAGACGGGGTCCCTTAAGGGGGGCCTTGCCCTTAGATTTCCTGGGCAGGTTGAACGAAAGGCACTTAGAAATCGCAGCCGGTTGCCTTCTAGCTTTCGAACGCAACGGTCGTGCGTCCGTCCGTCGGTCGGGTAGAGGAGGGAGACTCCCGCGTCCCCTCCGCGGGAGGGACGGACGTCTCCGTCTACCGCGGCCGCCGTTCTCCCAAGGAGAGGACGGTTCGCTCGGGGGGTTGGAACCAACTCGTGGGTCCTCCGGGAATGTGAGCGAACTCTGAACGTCAGAGTTATTGCTCGACCCAGCCGAGTCCTTCACCATATTGGGCGATGGCGCCGAGCGAAACCGGAGCACACGATCGTAAACGGGAGACACGACGGTCGATCGAGGAGGATAACCAAGTCGACCGATCGATCGTGCGCACACAAAAAATAAAAATGTAAACAACGCACACAATGGAAATATACAGGTAAACAAGTCCGTACAGGGACACAAAGCGCAGCAGAAATGAGCGAAACAGTGCGTGAGAAGCGACCGTGGCGTGGGCCCAAAGTGCTGAGTAACGCCACGTGTAAATACAATGACGCCGGTCGATCGCGATCGTTAAGGACACGAAGGCGAGCGAGAATTGTGACAACTGAAAGAAAGAAAGGGTGCAAACCAATTGAGGAAGCAAATTCAGGGCGAAAAAAAAAAAAAAACGTAAAATACCGAGGGTTAGAAGTTGGTGCACAAGAGAGGGGAGACCGGCGCAAAACAAGATGGCGACGAGACCGGCTCACGATCGTCGCGCGGGAGGTTGTGAAAAACCGAGAGCACACGATCGTAACACGACGGTCGATCGAGGAGGGTATACAGGTCGATCGACCGTGCGCACACAATAGCAATATAACACAATGGAAATATAAAAGTAAACAAGCTCGCTCGCAGTGTGACAGAAACGCAGTAGCGATGAACGAAACCGTGCGTGGGCAACGACAGTGGCGTGAACCAAAAGTGCTGAGTAACGCCACGTGTAACAGCAATGCCGAAGGCGATGCGATCGCCACGCACACGACGCCGATCGAAAAATGTGGCAATGAATGGGAGGGGTGTAAACAAATGTAGGAAGCAATTTCCGAACGACAAACCACGTGTAATTGCGTGGGCTAGAAAGCTGGTGCGACAAGGAATGGAGACTGGCGCAAAACAAGATGGCGACGAAACCGACCCGCGCGATCGTCGCAGATGAGATAGTGGAATCGTGATACAAGTAACGGCGAGATTAGAAATCGGAATTTAGGGGCAAAAAGGCCGTAAAGGCGAGTGAGAATGCAAGGCCGATGGACAAAGGGAGGCCGAGAAAACGCGAGGGACGTGGCGATGGAAAAATGCCGATCAACCTCGAACCGGTTACGCAAATAGAGACAAGAACCGGGAGCACCACGATCGCGAGAAAATTTCAGCGAATAAGGTTAGAATGCTAGCCCATCCGATAACCTCACACGTCAAGATATAAGCGGAAGCCACAGATAAATGAGTACAGAGTGCAAACACAGCAATCTTTACACAAAGGCAAAGTATAGGCGAGACAGAGCACAAGACTTATCTTGCTGCTTGGGCGACAGGCCGAAGTAGAATGACGGACAGTACACGATCTTCGGCATCTTCCGTAATCGGAAGTAGGGTGGGCGTCACGTGACTATCTTATGCCTGCATTTGCCACAAAACTTCGGCCTGCACACAGCTTTACCAACAAGCAAGATAACAAGCAGTTTTGTCCAGTTACATCTTAACCATTGCTGTGAGGTTGGACATGGTAGCCTCTCCAAAGGGGGATGCTGACTAATGCTGGTTCTGTGACAAACCAATTACCATAATCATTAGTACGTGGTGTCTTGTGCATGTTGGATCTGACCACGCATCACTGAACACCATGGAAGTGACCTGCATGCAGTGCAGTGTCTCCTCTGGATGGCCGACTCATGGAAACTTGACAGTGACTGCTTCTTGTGGATTTCCAGAGCAAGGCTGCAGCAGGACAGTCAGGATGTGGCTGTGGATGAAGGGCTGGGATGAGTCACATGGGGATAACGCCACCGAAGCCGCACAGAAGACAAGACAGCACAAAAATGGAAAGAAAAAAAGAAAAAAAGATAAGAAATGCTGCAAGATATCAGAAATCTGTTTAATAATGCAGATTTTGATTCCTTTCATTCTTTACTTACTACCATCTTTATTCTTTCGTCCTTCACAGATCCTGTTACAAACAAACAGAGAGACAGTGAGAGACAGAGGATGTGATAATCACACAATCAACTGTTAAAACGAAGTGAAAAGTTGTCAAGATAAAACACTTTTTCTCTTAACTGACATGTGACTCTTTCTTGTACTTATCTGACCAAACTGTCATAGTGTTACTTTGCATGAATATATACCCCTGTAAACTGGGGTGTAACAAAATTTAGGGAAGACAAACCTTCCTCCATCTAAATGTATCTCATCAAGCTGACTCCTTCAATAATATTATGTGTTTGTTCTGTTCCACATTACTCTTCAGAATCACTTTAGCTCCTTTACTGGGCTGAATCAATATGCTAATCATCTTGCTCTTGCTATAAATGTGCATTTTCATATTTTCATAATCTTGGACATCAACAGTTTTCTCAACACCTGCCAAAAGTTAAATCAATCTGGACACCATACAGGTATCCTTTTGTTCTGCACATGCAATACAAACAAAGATTTCTCAAAAATCTGTTTCAATCTTAACCATATCACAACTGAGTCTAGTCTTCGACCTTGGTCATAACAACATGCATTTGACTTGCACCTTCAGGCACCCGTCTCAATGCCATCTCAATCTCTCTCTCTCTCTCTGCCTCTCTCTGTGCAGTAGCTGAAAAGTGCATCTTGCTCTCTTTCTCTCCCTCTGTATTTATTGGTATGTACATCTTTCTTTTACTCTCTCTCTGTATGTGTTGGTTCATGCATCTCTCTCGCTCTTTACATGTTAGCATATGCATCTGTCTCATTCTGTCTCTCCCTTCGCATGCCTTGGCATGTGCAACCCTTTCCTTCTCTTTCTCTCCTTCTGCGCATATGTACTAATCCTTCATCACACTTCATTACTCACTTGTACTCTGAATTTTGTCAGACCACTTAGATATTTATTATGCTTGACCTTGTGACAATCACACATAACTTCAGTATTCTGACGACATAAATATATGTTGTTTGAGATCTTCTCATGTTGATTTTTAATCACTACACATCAGATCTAGATACAAGGTCACAAACAGCACGTTAAAATCACCTTTAAACTCCATGTCACAAGTCCTGTTTTTCAAGAGCATATTTTGTCACAAGCTCATTAAATGTAAGGAAATTATAAATGAGGCAGGGAAGAGTAAACAGAAATTAAGGAGTAAGTGGGGTAACTCTTGCTCCCTTGATGAAGGAAACAGTCACCCATAACTCCAAGCGAATGCTGCTCACGACAACCAATTGCCTAGCAGAAATGATCAGAGAGAGCACATGGAACAAACAAGGAGACATCCCCACCACTCCCTCTGCATTAGGGGATGTCTCTTTCTTTGTTCTGTGTGCTCTCTTGTCATTTCTACTAGGCGACTGGTTGTCGTAAGCAGCATCTGTTTGGGATTATTATCTATTTCATCAAGGGGGCAAGAGTTACCCAACTTGTTCTTTCATTAAAATATATATACAAGAGCATAAATGTGCAAATCAAAACACAAATATGAAAGCAATTGAACACTCCATACATGTACAAACCCTTACACATGTAAGCTCAAAGTAGAAACTTATTTCAGACTGAGTGTTACAATGCAATAATGTCTCTTCTAAATCATGCATGCTGATAATCATAAAATGAAATAACTGTAAATATGGAAATAAGGTAAAATAACTGCAAATTTCTCCCCATCCCAATCTAGTTCAACCCCTCCGTCCACACCCCACTTTCCTCTGTTTGTAATCAATTCTTGTGAAAAGACGTAAAACTGAAGACAACAACCACATAACACACAACTCACGCTTTCAGGTCGGCCTCCAATTCAGCACGCAAATGGGGCTTGGACATCTCGTACCCCATCAGGTCGTAGCCTTCACACAATTAACAGTAGCTTTAGGTATGACCAGCCCTTCTACAGGCTGGGAGACAAGAGCCCTTCACACCTAGCTGCATGCCTTTGTTTGACTGCTGCAAGGGATGTCATTCGTATCCACCATACAGTAGTGGGTGTCTAATGCACTGAGATTGCAGACTGCATGCTGACTGTTATCAGCTGTACTTCATATGCTTATCTGAATAACGGGTATGATCTTCTCCCCACAACTTTTCATAAAGTACAAGGGTGTTTGACCAGATCGAATGTAAGGTAAGTGTGAATGTGAGGGTATGTAACAGCACAGAAAGGACTGAGAAGAAAAAAGCAGACTCTGGAGACAGAGAGTAGGCAGAATGGAGGAGTCAGAGAGACTTTATGGGTTTACTTTCAACTGCAAGTACAGACAATAATGTTACAAACATCACAAAGTGTTTAATGCTTATATTAAGAACCTCTTGTAATGAATTACTGGGTGTTTGAAAGTTTCTAAAGTCCCTTCTTTGAGTAAGTACCTGCATGCATGCTTTGTTTCCCGTGTCTGGACTACAGCCAGTTCCAATGTCAATGCACTTCTACAGCTGCCAGAACTGTCAACACAATGCTTCATTTCACATGAACTTAAAGGGATGTAAAAAATGAAACATCACGAGTATGAAAAGTGCATGGTGCTGCTGACTGGTTTAGCTGGAAAAGTAGCAGATGACAGAATCATGATGGCTGCAAGGAAATGTTACTGCTACACTGCCCATCAGAGACAGGTGCATGGGGGTTTGAACTATGTTTGGATCTTCCTTTAGAACAGTTCCAGTGTCCAACAAAAGGTTGGAAAAACGTTCTACTGGAATGACATTGAAGTGTGTATGTGTATGTGTGTGTGCGTGCATGCGCGCGTGTGTGTGTGTGTGTGTGTGTGTGTGTGTGTGTTAGTGTGTTAGCGTGCCTGCATGTGAGTGTGTATATCTGCCAATGTCTCTGAGTGCATCTGTGTGTATATTGTACACTGATGTCTGAAGAGAATTTGGTTTAAAAGACAGATAATTTGTGATATGAGGAGAACTAAACAGAAACTGCCATCAAGAGAAAGAAGACTGGTAACAACCAAAAAATCATAAAAATGAGAGACCTACAACACAGAAACAGAAGTACAGAGCTGAACTGCCTCAAGAATGAGTATGGGTCTGTGAAACCCACAAAAATACATATGAGGGCATGCCGTTGGCGTGTTTTTCAGGCATGGGTCTGCAAGACCCACAAAATAAAAATGAATGGGTAAATGACAAGGCATGATGAAAGTTTAAAAACAGAATCATAAGTAAATTATTAAGCAAAATGTTCGAGTATACCATATCTACACATGAAACATGTACAGAAAAATATCTTAATACTAGACACATGTTTTACATTCTCACTGACCTTCAACGAATCACAATGTAACACGCTCTCATCCTAATACACAAAGGAACTCGAGGACTGACAGTAAAGGGCATCACCGACAAAATTAATCAGACAGCGCTGTTTATCACATACCTTCCACAAGTCCCATTCCCAGCTGTCCCGGCACAAATCGGTTATCGGGACGCAGTCCAACGTACATACGACTCTTGATGGTCTCAATGTGCTCTGCATGGGTGGCATCCGTGCCTTCACACACAAACAATGACTACTGTCCCTGGGCCTCTCAAAGTCAGTTCTGATTGCATCAGTCTTGCCTCATCATTTAGCATACATGAATTTGTTTTTCCAATACATGCAGACGTGTGAGTGTTACAGACTCATTCATAAAGCTGAAACAGGAATTCCTGCGCTCTGCAAAGCCTCCAGTCGAATGGCTGGTGCATTTGTCTGCGGAGCTGAAGATGTTGAATTCATGCCACTCATAGTGTCCAGTTTGTACAGCTTGAAAACCTTTTCTGTTCACGCAACTTATAGAGTATTCTCATTCAGGTTAGGGAAGGCTGAGAAAGTGGAAGGGTAGGGACGGGCACTGCCTTGCAACGTGCTGTGCTCCACACAAAGGTGTAACAGTTCTCTTCTCCTACAGTCATTTACTTAACGGACTGTAACAGGCTCTTCTTCCCCCCTCCCACTCCCCCATCCTCTTCCTCTTCAACGTTGGATGAAAGTCCAAGTTACCTCTGTTCAATCACACAATATGAATCCAGATATCCCAGCCCCCACCTTCCTGTCTACAATCCAAATCCATATTATCTCTTTTTTATGAAGCTTTCTGATACAACGTCAACAGTCCCCTAAAATTAAGGACTGTTGAAAGGAAAGAAAGCAGCAGTCTCAATGTCACCAACCTATGCCGTGTTTCTCCATTAGGGCAATGAGGTCAGCCTCCGTCAGAAGTGGAGGGGGAGAGGTCTCTCCAGCTAGCATCTGTCAAGCAAAGTGCACACCAAACACACCACATGCAAACACACACACACACACACACACACACACACACACACGTACACACATGCACACATATACTCACACACACACACACATTCACACGCACACACACATACGCACTCACACACACACACACACACACACACACACACACACACACACACACACGCACACTATAAGATGCAGAAAAGATTATGTGAAATTCAATAGGAAATTTCAAGACTACTTATTGTACAAAGTGATTTTTTTTTTACTTTCTGAAAGGCTGACCGGACCGCTTTATATCATGAAGTGTCCTAACAATGGTGAAATCATTTTCGGCAACAAACTGCAGGTCAGCCTGAGCCATCATGTTCCATGTCTATGTCAAGTCAGCTCACAGCCTCAACACTTCAGTGTGAACATCAATCCAACATATAAACTCAATAATATGCAACACATGTAAACTTTAACTGAGACAGACACTAATATTGGGGGGGGAAAAAAAACAGAACATCTGTATGCATTCTGACTTTTGTCATCAGTTTCAACAATAACCCAATAGATTTTGTGTTGAAAAAAAAAAAAATCAGTGTGAAACCTTTACTCCCGAGAGCTTTGAAACCCAGTAATGACAGTAGTCTCATTTTCATGGACAACGTGTATACACGTATACACACACGCAAGCACACACACACACACACACACACACACACACACACACACACACACACACACACACACACATTTCTACTTACCTTCTGCTTTGCAAGATAAGAAATATTCCATGTGGATTCACATACATAAACTATATGGCTTCCCTTGCCAAGGCAGACCAAAAATCATTGACATTCTCACCATGAAATTTCTTTTTTTTCCTGATAACATTATCCATTAATTTCCACAAGAGAGAGAGAGACTGAGAGACGAAACATGAAGGCTTGCCTTGGCTTTAACTAAACATGTTTTCCAAACATTAATAGTGTCTCACAAAATCCATGCTAATGCCACAACTGTTCTAGTGGGCTTTGATACGAACGTGCGTGCGTGCGTGTGTGTGTGAGTGCATGCATGCGTGCGTGCGTGCATGCGTGTGTGCTTACATGCATGTGTATGTATGTGAGTGTGTACATGTGTTACTTTGTTTACGTGTGTTCAGAAGAGCAGTGCAGATTTGTGTGAGAGTTCAACAGTGTTTGTGCCTGCATTAATCTGTGTTAAGTGTTTGTGCATGTGTTTTGCACTGTACACAAGTGTTACGATTTTTTTTTTCACCGCTGTTTTGGATCCAAGAAACTATTCATCTGTGCATGTCTTCACACATGAATACATGTGTTTCTGTTCTGGACTGAATGTGTGTGAGAGGGGCTCACAGACAAATGGGCAGTGCTGACAACTGTAATTTCAAACCACTTGTTGAGTCAGATTTTTCTATTCTCAGCAATAATCTGTACCTGATTCGTCCCAGAGAAGATTAAGATGCTTCACAAGATCCCAATCTGACAAATGGCCTTCAATCCTTCATTCATGCCTACTTCACATATATGTAATATGCGTAAATATAATACCCTACCCACGCATATTCAATCAATGCATCTTTTATGCAAGTATTATACGAATTACTTATTTTGGAGAGATGTGTTTGTATGCTTGACTTGAATTTGGTGAGAAACAGCAGTATGGTAAAGAACCAAAGGCAGGCATGGAAGATGTCGTAATTGATTAATCAATCATTCTTTGATTGCAAAAAAAAAAAAAAACGTGTATTCAGTCCTTCAATACCCACAAAAGACAGCTGTGAATCCTATCAAATGCAAGATATTATTATGTATCTGTTTGGCTAAGTAGACAAACCAAGTAAATATGTTTAAGCTACAGCTTCCAAGCAGCGAAAATTAGAAGCAGCTGGAAAATCTAATTCACTGTGCCAGTCCTCTGGGTCCATACTTGCCCTGATCTTGTTTACAGATTGACAGGACATAAACATCAAGATGGCATGAGAGAAAAAAAAAAAAAAAAGAGAAAGGGACACAAATGATAAGTCTTCAGACAAAAAGCAATCAAATTCAAAGTAAGTTAGATTGTACCAGTTGACAAAAGAATCAGAATGTTGATTGTGGTCACTCTATGGAAGAAGAAGAAGAAGTCAAGACCTGTTAGAACAGCCAAAGAGTGTTGGTGAAATGCACACAAAAATGGAGACAGAAATAACAAAACACTGAAAGTTCTGAAATAGCACACAAAAAAAAGTAAGAGAGAATAAAACCTGACAGCGTGTCTTTGTCAACATCTGGCCATGGAACTGAAGAAAGTGGATACAGCTCAGCCTTTGTGCTGGAAGCATCTGATGCTTTCAATAGTTCATCTCAGTACTGTAAAGCAGAGCTAACAAATTGGGTGTACTTTACCAAAGAGTCTGACATATTACTATACATTATGCCAAACAAACTATCCAAACACATTTCAGTGGAAGTATTACTATACACTATGCCAAACAAACTATCCATACACATTTCAGTGGAAGTAGCGTCATTTTCATCAAGCATTACCTCAATTGAAGTTGGTTCAAAAACGTCATCTTTCTGATACAGAGGTATTTCCTGCAAAATATCACAAAACAACATTTATTTCCAAAGAAAAGCCAACAGAAATAAGCAACTAGAAACAAAACTGGCTAAGGAGAACAAATCCATGAAGAGAGACCAACAAAGCAGCAAACAAAGTGACAGCAAAAAACGGTCTGTAACATGCTAGACAGGGCACATGGAACAAAATGTGATGCCAGATTAAAAGAAATTCAGCATATTATCTTTATCCTAAGTACATCAATGAAGACTTGAATCAAAAGTCGAGTGATTAGAATGCCAAACAAATGGAACAAACAGGTTGTAAAATAGACATAAGTGTTTCCACTTATAGCTCTTCTTCAGGCAGGACAACATACTAAATACAAAAAAAATATGCAAGCTAGCTATCCAGAGAAAGACTTTGCTTTATGTAATGACTTTTTGGATAATGGCTCTTGTGTTGATGTGTGATGAACAGAACTATAGAGAAATGGGAGGAGGAGGAATGAAAGGAAAAGAAAAGAAAAAATACATTCAAGGAAAATAAAAGAAGCAAAACAGTTTAATAAATAATTCAACAAATAAATAAAACCAAAACTGAGGATAAACGAATAATGAGTTATACATTAAGGTCAATTATGGGTATAATTGTAATAGTTAGTTTGGGCTATATATCTATGCTGATGTCAAGTAGACAAAGGACTCCCAGTCTGGCATTGAGATGGGGTTTCTGCATGGTATGCTGCCATTCAAACTCTTCACTCTGTGTCTGCCAAAAGACCTTGATTTTGATTTGTTTGATGTTGTGCTGGAGATGGTTGAAATGCAGAACGACTGGTTTGGCTTGACAGCTGATCTCAGCCAAATGTTCAGAGATTCTCACGAGTAGGTTTCATTTTTCAAAAATCACTTTACTTGCCATCTTTTGTGGTTTATTTACTCATTTTATCACATATTTGAACTAGTCTAACACTGTAACTGCAAACTTTTTAAAAGTCAAATTACGTATTTCATGAACTTCATGATTTAGCATCACACTTCTCGCTTTAAGCAACTCTTATTCATGAAGAACTGTTGACGGAGCAAATAACATAATCAGTTATTTCATTTTGTATTTTGCTACTAGGTACAGAGAAATTCTGTCATGTGACACATGTAAAGTTACGAACAGAACAAAAATCGAAATTCACCTTTGTTTTGAACCCCAACCAGTGAAAACACTGGTAACCTTTCTCAGTGACATAGTAATCTTTAATATTTCATGAGTGTGTTTCTTAAATTATGGATTTCATTTTCATCATCTGGACATTGGTACTTACATTGGTTATAAGATAACAGGTAAAATTTGCCCAAGATTTCTTTCTAACAAAGTAGTTCCTCTCTTTTCTAACTTGGTTTCAGTCCTATTAAATGAACAGGATCTTTGGTGAACTTTATCCGCTGACAAAACAGCTTAAGTATTTTCAAGCACAATTTTACTTTTAAAATATCAAATCTAATTGTTGTCAAGGTGTGAAAGTTATCAACAGTCTAAAAAAAATGTTAACATTAAAAAAAAACAAGGATCTGGAGACAGCAGCATCAATCACATCAAAATGGTACCATGCACTGAATGCATATGCAACATTCATAAATTAGTGCCGCAAGGTTACAAAATAAAAATCATGTTTATTCAGATCCTAGACAATACACAGCATGGGAGAAATTTTTGGCGTCATCAAACTGACCTTGGCATTCCATCGCTCATAGGGATACACTTCTAAGTAGTTCTTGGCCAGAATCATCAAGCCCTGAGCTGTGAACTGAAAACAGCCAACCAGCAAGCAACTATGAGCACAGCTGTACGACACAGAATGCGAAACAAACATAACATTAAAAAAAACCACACACACACACCCCCCCTACAATCTTAACAACAAACACCCTGCCATAACATTGCAGCTCACGAGCACTATTTGTTTTTGTTCTTTGTTTTTTTTTTTTTTTTGTCCAGTCTCCCTTCCACTCGCTGTGGCATTACTACCATGCTGTTTCTTCCCCTTCCTTCATAAACAACCACGCCTTCCTGTCACAACCTCAGACCCAGCAGGCGAATGGAACAATCAATATCAGACTGCAATACGACAACTGACCAGAGGAGACACTGCACTGCTGGTAAGTCACTGTGGTAGTGTTCAGTGATGACTGCCTGTTCTAAACGTTCAGCTAAGCCTCAGAGGTAAGACGCTGAAATGATTGCTCATCATCACTATTTTTCACAAAGTCAGAGAAGACAATGTTTATGACCAACCTGGATGCAGTTACCCTTCTTGTGGACTTCCACCACTGAAATGGTTTCAAGCTAGCATGTATATATAGCTAATCACTCATTCACACAGTTTTACTCAGTGGTGGGAAAGTGTCTTCCAATTAAAGTAAACTAACTGTGATGGACTATTCCAAACATGCTGCCAAGGAAAAGCATTAATGTTCTAGAGCAGAATGCACCCAGTTTTTGATTACTCTGGACTTGTGAACGTCAGGTAATCCATAGTTTTTCTCATGGTCATGCGCAGGAAAAAAAGGGAAATAGTTACTGCTCTGCACAGCAGCCCCAAATTTCAAGTCCAGTCTATATTTACTGATTAAACAAGCAAAACTGGGCACTGTAAGTTTCACGTCTAACTCATAAAAGAAATACATCACTTTGAACAAACTTTTATTTCATATCAGTCCTGTATAACTTCCCAGCAACAGTCTACACAGTGGTTTTTGCACTGCATCTTTCTTGTTTCCTAATTAAAGAATCTGAACAGGAAAGTAAGAAACATCCATTTTCCTGTGCTATCTGACGCTTTGTCCTACAGATTTCCAAAATATCCTACCGATGTTCCAAGCCATACATAGCAACATACTCAGCTTTGACTAAGCACTCCATGGATTCCACTGCAAGTCTTCCCCTTTCAGCTGATATTTCCTCCCTTTTGACTTTTTCTCTTTCATGGATTTTCATTTTCATATTTTCCTGACTGTTCTGATCTACTGACCTTTCTTAGTTCTTTTCTTTTTTTTTTTTTTGTTGTTTTGTTGGTTTTGTTTTTATTCGTTTTGTTTTTGTTAGTTTTTAAGTTCTGATCCAATAAGCTGACTTGTGTACAACAGCTCAAAACATTTCATCCATTGCAGCTACTGTATTAGCACTTATTAAATAATGTTCTTGAACCCATGAGTTTTGCTTACTGTTTCTGTTCATTTGCCTGTTGTTGTTATGATTATTTATCCATTTCCATCAATCACCAATGTTTCTATCTGCATTTCTCATGTAGCTCAGTGGCTAAGGAAAACAAACAACAAAAAAATCAACGACAAACACCCAATGAAAAATACCCACTTTTTCACCAGCAACATCAATCTCCACCGTGGTCTCATGGCCAAGTGCATCTTGGGAGCAGCAAGCCAGGAAATGACGAACAATAAACTCGTAGAGATGCTGATCATTGCCCTGCAGCATGAATTACAACAGAACTGACGAAATAAAACATCTGTTTCAACTCATTTAGTACTGCCAGTTTTCTGCCTTGAATTTCCCCAAAGATGGCCCATTAGAATGGTTAGAAGAAAGCACACACACACACACACACACACACACACACACACACACACATACTACTACTACTAAATGTCAACAGATGAGATTTTCAAAACTGATCAGTAAAACAATGAAGTCATACCATCATTTCTGAAAAGCTTCTGTTAGACACCATTTGCTACGCTAATGGTCAAAACTCATCAAACACGTTGGTCAGTAAAACAAAACCCTCAGCTCATATCTACAACAAACTCTGCGTGCGCTACCCGCACTAGACAGAGAGAAAGTCAATGAAAATACAAATAACTTGTAATGTCATTTATGAAAAGTGGAGAGAAAGTCAATGAAAATATAAATAATTTGTAATGTCATTTATGAAAAGTGAAGATATTAATAACTTATAATGTCATTTATGGAAATGATATGCAATTCCAAATATTCAGACAACACCAATTGGGGCCCTTCACCTGCAACATCTGTTGACTGAGGGCCCCCAATGGGGTTCCTTTGTCCAGAAAGAGCTTTGAAAAAGATGCCAAACTACTTTTACCGGTTATCTGAGGTTATGAATCATCAATTATTCATTAGTTCATTATGCCAAGGCTATAAATCATAACAAAGCCTTGAGCTGAAAATCTCTACGACTGGAGATCAGCAATTTTTGCGCTGCAGAGCATCCACGAGAAAAAGTATGTCTCCTTACTGTGATCATGGTGTCTGGGAACACCCTAGTGAACTCACAGGTAGTACTGTATTCAGATCAGAACTCTGTGATCAGCAACAACCCCATGCTCTCATCTGTCTTTGCTTGTTTTTTTTTTCCCCCTCATTAGTGAAATACTGAACAACAATTAGCTGCTTGCATTCATGCATGAGGTGTCTTCATAGCTCTCCAACTTTACTCATGAACAATACGGTAAAGTATCATGGTCAGCCCAGTACTTCTTGTTGCCATTAAGGACTCATTCTGTGTATGATCAGGACACCTGCAGTCTGCTGTATTCTGTGGAATGGACTTGGGCAGGTGTGCTGGCACAATATACTAATACATGGGCAGGTCTATCATGTCCACAGTAGAGGAGACTACTGTTGAACCAGAGTGTGCATAATTGACACAGATTCCTGTTCAGCATTCCTTATTTGAAAGGTTGCGAAGCTGTGTGAAACATTTATCAAAAAAGTTAAATGAAAAAATGACAAAAAATCATCTGATTAACATTTCTCGATGCTGGTTTTTTCCATTCTTAATTTCAATATCTATCCACCAACCATATTGGTTTTCTTGTGTAATAATTGTGTTAGAGCAAATATGTTGACCTACTTTTTAAAAATATGTTGACCTACTTTTTTAAAATACAAGTATACCATTATGACATTACATATACATATGTGCAAACACAACAGTATACACGCACTCATGCACACACATACTCCTTCTCCAGTTCATAGATACACACAAATGCAGGATGTCTGTTTATGCATAAAAAATATACATACAAAACATAGCACACACAGACACAGACACAAAACACACAGTTTCTCTCTCTCTCTCTCTCTCTCTCTCTCTCTCACACACACACATATGCATGCACGCACGCACACACACACACAAACATACACGCATGCGCGCAAACACACACACACACACACACACACACACACACACACACACACACACACACACACCCCCCTTCGCTACTGCCAACAACATCAAAAGTTTGATAATTTTCTTTTTACACACACACACACACACACCTTTGCCACTGCCAACAACATCAAAAGTTTGATAATTTTCTTTTTAACTCATCCATTTCAAACTGGAACAAAATAGCCTCTGAAGAGAAACTGCAGATAAAAGTGAAGTGAAGCTAGTAATACAGAAACCCACCTGGAGGTTTGCAGCATACTTGATGGGGTGGATGGGTGGGTGAGCTTTGTCTGTCTTGCTGCCATTCCTGGGGTTGGGACCATGCCGGAGAATGCCCTGGGCAAACTCTGTTCACACACAAGCACCTGTTCTTTTATAGGGGCCTCACCCAAGCATCAGACTGAGAAATGTCAACTTTTACAGGGAGAGAAAGACAATTTGACATCTAAAAGTAGTTCTGCAACACACCTTCGTGTGTGCCTTATCTCCTCTACATGGTGTGTAACATCGCCATACTATCAGGATCCTCAAAAACAAAAGAAACAACAACACAAAAGGGAGAGCAGAGCTAACCACACCTCCATAATCAGTGAGACTGTGAGAGTGATCGCCCTTAATGTTTACTTTATATAAATCCTACTCATAGGCCTAGTTCATTTTTCACATCTTTTCCCGGTTAAGCAGGGATGGTGGAGGGCATCCTGGTGTTTGGACAGCTAAGTATATCATGAAACTACTAGCAGTTGTAAAGTTCCTTTGTCTCATATATACCACTCCAAACAAATATATAAAAGAATAGGGGGGAGCACGCTTATCTGATGAGGGAGGCAACGAGCTCAGCTGAGAATGTCACCTGCACAGTTACCCCAGCCTGGAGCTTGGTTTCAAAGGGCCCTATGCTTAATGCATCCCATGCATAGCCTGGAGGAGAATGGATTTGTCCCCGCTCTCCCTCAGGAGAATGGCACATGGTGACAAGCAATAAGACGAGCCTGTAGGAAAAAACAGAGAAGAAATAAATGATCCCATGTGCAAAATCAGGAAAAGAAGACCCTCTTCCAAAACATACTGGGATAAGTGGGTACAAACAGTACCATGCAAACAAACCTTAAAAAAACACACAAAAAAGATAAGATAAATTGAAAATGAAAAGATGTGCAAACAGCACAAATGGTAGGAGGTAAAGGTGCTGGGCAATCAAATCGCCCCAAAACAGACAGGGTCAGTGGGTAATCAGGGTGTATGTGAGTGTGTACAGGGGGAAGGGGTTGGGGTGTGTTGCTATTACAATGCCTCCGGGACAATCAAGCGCCTTCCTATCTTCATACATATTCCTGAGACAGAATCTTGCCTGAGACTTCGAATGAGCTGCACATACAATGCCAGCTCCCACAATCCTCTGCTAGTGGGGCAAACCGGTAGAGTGGACCCGAACCTCAAGTGCCCTTATATCTGCTCTATGGGGAGGCATTTACTGGCCCAATACATATGCCTAGACAAATTACCTGCTTGAGCCAGAAGTTTATCATCTAGTGTTTGATAACAACATTTCACAGGCTTCTCTGTAACAGGGAGCGCCTGGAGCCAGGCCTAGTCCTCTGAAAGCACCTCTTCAGTGCTCTGAAGGGACACTTAACCTGCTCCACCTCTGATGCTTGGGGACTGGGATTGAACAACACAGGGGCCACAGGAGACAAAGTCATTGACAGGAGCTACTCTTGGGGCTTGAGGTTTTTGGCTAGGAAAGGGCACATGGAGAGACAGAGTCCATGGAGAGGGCATGAACCACACTCATTTTACAAGCAGAAGCGAAGATAACCAAACTGCATGTTTTTAGAGTGAGGCTCTCAACAGAGCATTTGGCGAGTGACTCAAGTCCCCAAAGGTCAGATACTCCAGAGCCAGTGGTTATCTCCTCTCGGGGCACCACCTGGTCTAACGCTTTCTCACGAGCAGTGTGCTACAAGTTCCATAAGAAATGGATCATGGCTGATGTCAACATCTCTCCCCAAAAGTCTGAAGGTTTTAGCAACTGCCGACCTGAGACCCTTAATAAAGTTTGGCTTCTATCCCCTGAAAGTCCTGCAGAAAGCAGGCCATATACGCAATCGCAGCTAGAGTTGGAAATAGCTTGGACTGACTGCACTGTTTAGAGATCTTCTATTGGCTATTGGTTCCATATAGTTTCAGTGTGGATTGTCTTTGACCAGCCATGATTCTCTCTATGCATGAAAAGCAGAACTGCCTCTCAATGGAAAGGAACGGCTTGAAACAAAGCTTGGGTGAGAAAAAACAGAGCGACATGGGGTTTGCACACAACATCCTCTACCAGGGTTGGAGCAGGAGGTCTAGTCTCAGTGAGAGAGGAACAAGGACCTTTACCAGCAGACTGATCATGAGGCTGATCAAGACCATTTGAGAGGGCCAACACGGATCACCTAGCACTTTTCCCTGGAGGCTGTTCACAAATAAGTCCAAACACAGAAGAACTTCAAGGAGGGGGGAGAGGAGTTGGGCATGTTCCCTTGTCAAGGAAAAGGAGAAAACTGTGCTATAAGTACGATTCATGAAGTGAGCTAATTACGAGTGATGACTCTGTCAGCTTAAGCAATTATGGAAGCCTGGTTAACTCCTTGCCCTACAAATCTGTTTTTTTTTCAAGGATCCTGATAATACGGTGATATTCCATGACACGTACGGATATGACATTTGCCTGGACAAGTGAGTATGAGGAAAAGATTTGAAAGGAGCGAAGAAAAGGGAGGGAGGGAAGGGAGGTCTATGAGGTGTTCAAAGGCAACGTCCTCATGAGAAAGAGGGAATATATAGCATTTGCCCATGTTATTGTGTGCCTTATGCAATTTTACTGTCTAAAATATTTTTTTCACCATAAGAAAAGGCTTCTTAGCATATCCTCTAATCGAATCGAAATAGTTACCTTCTCCACAAATGGATTTAATGAAAAAAATATTAACCCTCATGTTTCCTTGGCAGATTCTTGAGTTGATTGATACTTCTTTCGCTGTTGAAGCCATACTTCACAGTGTTACTAAACAGCTGGCAGTGTCTTTGCCTAATACAGTTACCCAGGCTGGTAAATAGTGGTGTCAAGCATCTTCACCACAAATGTTTTGTTTCTCTCCCTTGGCAAAGTTTGAACAGTTCTTATTCCAGTTATCTACATTTTGCATCAGAGAGCCTTTCCTTTCTCACAAATTAACGTAAGCATGTGTTTAATTAAAGGGAATGCAATCTTCAATCTCCTTTCCCCCTTTATCTCTGGTTCTTGAAAAACTGTTGGACAGAACTCTCCCCCTACTTCTTCCCCAGTCTACCGTTCAAACTCAAGTCATGCAGTCCTACGTCTTTCATGCTGGATGAGCTAAACATTCTGATCAACGCTCATCATACTTTCCAGCTCAATGTGTGCAGCAGTGTCCACCATACCTCCCCAGTTTGGGTCACGCATCTGCTCAGTGACAAGCGCAGTCAGGTCCAGCTCCCTGGGAAAGATGTTGGTTTCAGTGCGGGGGTAGGAGATGTAGCCCTGTGTGTACAGCCGCTCAGCAATCTTCATCGTCTCTTTAGCATTAATCCTCAGTTTTCGTGAGGCCAGCTTTTCAAGCTCCTGTACAAAACAGTTCTCCACCGTGAACAGTCAAGGCAGATCAGGTGAGAGAAGGAGACATGAAAATGAAATGAAACATGAAGAAAAAAAAATATCTGTGCACAGTGTGTGTGTGTGTGTGTGTGTGTGTGTGTGTGTGTGTGTGTGTGTGTGTGTGTGTGTGTGTGTGTACATATCTGCATGCACGCACTCACCCCCTCATACATGGCTGATTAGTTTATTCGTCCGAGTCATTCTTCAGAAGTGGTCACTGCTGTCCAAGAATTACATAAAAGTAAAATTATGACTACTTCATAATGTACAAGACCTTTTGAAAAGCTAAATGCCTGTGGACTTTGAGACATTTAAATACTACAAGAAGTTAGAAGTATGTAATGATTTATATATGGCAATTAAAAATTTACTTCATTTTTCTTCCCCATTACTTAAAAAAATGAAAATATGAACTGAATGTATCTAATATTATATCATGCAGTAACAGGAGAGAGAGCTTTCCTGAATTGCAGAATAATACTTCAGATGCTAATATAATCCATATTTTTTTTTTCTCCCTCATATCTTTAAAAAAACAAAAACAAAAGAAAGTAAGAAGATCTTCTGAAATCCATGTCAGTTTGACTGATATTAACAGACAACATATTCTATTTACACAGTATCATCCCAAGTATCAAACAGGACAGATCTATGCAGCCAGGACAGCACAACCACCCAAGGCACAGAAACCACCCAGGACACAGCACAACCACCCAGGACACAGAAACCACCAAGGACAGCACAACCACCCAGGACAGCAAAACCACCACCCAGGACACAGAAACCACCAAGGACAGCACAACCACCCAGGACACAGAAACCACCCAGGACAGCACAACCACTCAGGACAGCACAACCACCAAGGCACAGAAACCACCCAGGACATCACTATCACCCAGGCACAGAAACCACCACCCAGGACAGCACAACCACCCAAGGCACAGAAACCACCCAGGACAGCACAACCACCCAAGGCACAGAAACCACCAGGACAGCACAACCACCCAGGACACAGAAACCACCAAGGACAGCACAGCCACCCAGGGCTGCACAACCACCCAGGACAGCAAAACCAGTCATGACAGCACAACCATCCAGGTCAGCACAGCCACCCAGGACAGCACAACCACCCAGGACAGCACAGCCACCCACTACAGCACAACCACCCTGGGACAGCAAAACCGGTCAGGAAAGCACAACCACAACCACCCAGGACAGCACAACCACTCAGGACAATACAACCACTCAGGACACCGAAACACCCAGGACAGCACAACCACCCAGGACAGCACAACCACTCAGGACAATACAACCACTCAGGAAACCGAAACACCCAGGACAGCACAACCACCCAGGACAGCATAACCACTCAGACACAGAAACCACACAGTACAGCACAACCATCCACAACAGCACAACCACCCAGGACAGTACAGCCATCCAGGACACAGAAACCACCCAGGACAGCACAGCCACCACAACCACCCAGGACAGCACAGCCACCACAACCACCTTGGACAGCACAACCACTCAGGACACAGAAACCAACCAGGACACAGACACCAACCAGGACATAGAAA
>JADBJO010004130.1:40000-157500 GCA_016801955.1 Conus betulinus | reverse complement strand
CTGTTGCACCACATACTAACTGTCATTTTGCCATCTGCACTTTTCTCCAGCTGTCGTAAGTCAAACTTCCACATCGGCTCTTTAGGCTTCTGACAAACATGGGGCATACCTGCCTGAGAATTTATGACAATACAATTTGCAAACATCATAGAAAAGTATTGAACATTTTCTTAAAATGGAAATTATCAGATTCCAAAAATTTAAAACCTCACCTCAATGCATGTTTCATAAAGTACAAGGCAGGCCAGATGGTCAACACACACGATTCCTGAGGACAAATGCATGAATGCATCAAAACACACACAGCCAAGTAAGGAAAGACAGTGAAAAAGGGTGGGGAATAAAATTAACGGTACTGACTTTAGCTTAAGGCAAACTAACATAGACACACATACACACAGTCCCTCACACACACAAAGTAACACACTTTCTCTTAAGCATGCACTTAAGCATGTACATAAATGCACACACATGTGCATACACTCATATGACACAACAAAAAATTCTCACTTTCATAGTCAATACACCATAACACAATCACTTGCAGCACAGTTTTCAAATGTCTAAATTAAACGGAGGCTACAACAATTCATTTATTAATATTTTATGAAAAGAAGTTCTCCCCTCTTATTTTTTCTCTCTGATTTTTTACTCTCTCCTGGCAAACTTCTGTCACTGTGTTCATTCAGTAACTATGTGAGGTTAATTTTCAGATAAGGAATACTGCAATCCAGCAATGTTGCTGCAATTAACCGATTCTAAATCTAAGACCATCAAAACAAACAAACAAACCAAGGACAGTAAAGACTTACCGCTTCCACACAAATTCAGCTTTGGCTTCTTCATCCCTCTGGTGCACAACTGAAACAATTTTTTCATAAACAATTAATTCAAATTCTTAAAAAATGCACTGACAATCCAAGTGTTTAGTGTCTTTCATTACAGGCCAACTGCAGCAACCTTCAAAAGCACAATCCAAGGTACTTATGTGAATCTTATGTTTACATATCATTTGTATCATAATCCATTGGAATGAACATCAAAGTCACAGCTAATACTGACACATGGTGGGAAAAAAATGCACATCTGATCAAAAAAGAAGTCTTCATTTTTGCCAGAACTTTCTCACACATGTCTGCTCACACCCTTGACACAGGAATGCACACTGGCAGGGCATACAGATATGAAAATTTAATTTATCTGTAGATTTTTGTCATGTTTGAAAAAAAAAACAAGTGAAGCATGATTCCTTAATAAAGAGGGGCTAAACAGATCATTCATTACTTCAGTGATACTTATTACAACAAGTCGCGGTACGGTACTGTATTTGTGATGAAAAGTTAATAATTTAGATTGTATCACAGTCATACATACTTCTTGAAACTGTGCACATTTTCCTGGCATTTGTTTTCAAAAGTTTTAGATTTATTCACAAAAACCATCCTCAAGGATTTTATCTCTAACACTTGCTTCACTATAAACTTATGCCACTGGTTCAAGGTGTTGCAGGGAAGGGGGGGGGGGGACAAAAATGTCACCAAATCATTCAAATTTTGCTCACACGAAGTACCACATGAGCCACAAAGGATATAGCTTCTAAGTACGAGCTCCATTTACTCATTAACTACTCACAGTTTAAGGGTGCTTAATTTGAACCAAGACTGATGCTAAACCTGTGCATGCAGGCAAACGTATGTGACTATATGCACCTGACTAGGGGTCAGGATGGCAAAAATAGATAAAGGATGAAACAAACTACAACATCAAAGAATGAACAAGGTCTAACACAACCTTTAAGTCACACCTTTGAGCTTCCAGAAGGGCTCGGGATGAAGGCCTGCACCTGTTTGTAACGTTCCACCACAAAGCCCAAGGTTGGAAACTGGCAACTGCCATAACTGATCAGCTGATCAGCCAGAGCCTCAGGGAACACTTTACTCAGCCGCAGTGTCTGGAACCGCGTGAACGCCGCCCCTGCAAAGCCAAACACCTGATGTCTTCCTAGTTTATGATTTATTTACGCAAACAGAGAAACAAATGTAGCATCTTACTCTTGTTTAATGATGACATCAAAATCAAAAGACTGAAAAAAAAAAAGAGAGATTTCATGTTATTTTCCAATAGTCATCAGTTCAAGAAATTATGAGAACTAAACTTTGTAAAAATTAAACAGCGGGAAATAAAAAGTACCAGTATGGCAGACTCTTACTCATATTCCGTGCTCAGCTACATATACTTATGTCAAACTGAACGAAGGCAAGCCGTAACGACATTGCTGGTTCACCTCAGGCGAATTAAGTGGCTGAAAGTGAAAAGCACAGTACTAACAAGTGCAAAAATGGTCTCCACACCTCCGCTCTAATGTTTATTTCAGTTTCTATTCCATCATCTCAAAGCCTATTAGGGGACCCTTCATGGACCACTTCAGTACTGGTCAGTAAGGACGAATGAGAACTGGTAGTAGGCTGTCCTCAATGTAATACATGATAGCAAAAATCATACAGGTGAGCCAGAATGGGTTTAGTCTAAGAGGATAAGATACTGTTGCTTATAGCCCAGCCGACCGCAAAGGGCCACATCAGGGCTTTCACAGTCAGCTTTGTGAATATTCTGGGGACTGGACCTAAACCTATTGCTGCTGCCTGGAAACAATGCAGCTTGTTTACCCACTAAAGCCAAGAACTGTTTGTTTTTCTGCATCAGATACTGAATTACATGCATCCTTCAGATCAAAAGATGGGGAAAAAAAAAAGCAATTTTTTGTTACCAAGTTCAAACCATTGTGAATTGTTTCCATTCTGAACTTTTGATATTCAACATGCTCACTTCAATCTTTCAGTACAGAATCATGCCATTTGCCCCATTTTTTTCTTTAGTCAACCTAATACTGGAGAGACAACCTATCCCAGATCATCATCAGATAAAACAATAATATTTTCCTCAGTAATTCTGGATTTCCGAATCAATGGCTTTAATTTCTTTTGAACGAAAGTGTCTTTAATTTTGACTTTTTCCTGTTGGAAATGATTCAAGTATTATTTCTATCCCTTTGACAGACTGAAGTATCTCTTTATCTGAGAAGTAACACCTTTCATAATGGGCAGCTGCATAGCATTTTCGACAAATCATAGCAAGCTGAGCCAAAAGTATAGCACTTTGCAGCTCTGCTCTCATTAAACCCAGCAGAGTAGGAGTCAACAAGAGGTGATGTGCAAGTGGTGCAGGGTGAAAGAAGGTGTGTGACAGAAAAAGAGAATCCTAATTAATTGGGAGTAAAAACACAGGACGAAAATCCACAAGCAGAGCTGAAAGAGGTAATGTCAGCCACAGAAAGAGAGATGGAAATCATTAAGCCCTGTTAGAATGGTAAAAAAAAATAAGTGTGATGTGAGACAAGAAAAAAAAAAAAGAAAACTAACTGAAGCATCTTATCCCACCATAGTCTGATAGAATGGAAAAAAAACTGATTTGCACATTAGACTAAAAGCATGGAGATGGTCTTAGCAAGTCTTAGAGATGCGCTGGCAACAAAAATTCAGCAAAACACAGCACGCAAACTGGCTATAGCTTCTTTTCAGCTTGACATCATACAGCGTAAGCCTTTTCAAAATAATAAATCATATCATAAACAATAAAGCTAAAT
The DNA here is from genome assembly GCA_016801955.1 of Conus betulinus. Classification (NCBI taxonomy): domain Eukaryota; kingdom Metazoa; phylum Mollusca; class Gastropoda; order Neogastropoda; family Conidae; genus Conus; species Conus betulinus. The sequence continues at coordinate 153,857 of JADBJO010004130.1, read as the reverse complement.
AATAGATAATGAAAGTATATAAGAGAGACAGAGAAATATAACAATCAAACATCCACAATCACATGATTACATGCAAAAAAAGTATAAATGATGGAGCAACCAACCGATGCGGAGATCCAGCTCAATGCGCACATCCACAGCTTCGCTGACGAGATGATCCGGCCGTGCCAGGTTCTGCACTGCGCGCCTCACTGCACACTGCTCACCATTCCACACACAGTCACGTTTTGTAAAAGCTATCCTGACTGATATCTAAAATTCAACTTCCTCTGCACCAACATCCTCCATTTTCCTAGTTTGACTACCTGTCTGCCGGTATCCCCCACTGTTATTTCTCTTCTTTTTCTTCTATTTCTCATTCGGTTTGTATAGTCTGTGTTAAAAAGGTACATTTTAATATGCGATTTTGAAAAATACCTACAAGACACCAAACATGCCATCAATAAAACAGGACTTATTTGAATCGCATGTAGCTTCCTATTCCACAAATGATTTTGTATTCAAGTCATCAAACCCAGTGCTGCTAGTAGTAGGTTTGTTCTTGTGTGTTTGCAGACCTGTCTGGGCTGGGCTGACTTTTAATTTCCACAAACTTACATAATCTTATGGCTTTCAGGAGATCCTTCATCAAAATATATTTCTACTGTGTATATCCTAACATAAAACATACAATATTTTAATGATTCATTAATGTGAACACAATTTTTACTGACAAAAGGAAAACTTGTATGCAAAATAACATGTTTTATCAGACCAAGCTTCTGCCTCTCAACAAAGAAATAAACTTCTCCATTAAATTCTGATTATTGGCAATTTCAGTCTCATTCATGCTCAGTCTTAATGGTAAATCATCTCAAACAAGCCACTACAACTAAGTTCAAGTAGGCTTTGGTTACTTACTGGGGTGTGATCTCTGAGAATCTGGCACGGTATACTTCAATGTTTGGTTTCACTGCAACATAACATCAAGCAAGACAAGCTGAAACCATATAAAGTCTACTTTGCCCTTTCTTTTTACACATACATTTGCAGTTATGAAAATATCCTGCTTAAAGTGTTGAACCATGCATGTCTATAGTATTTAGAATAACACACTCAGCGAATACTAGATATTCAAATTACACTTTTTTAAAATCATGAGACATGCTTTCTGGAACATACACTGTTTTACCATATGAGCTATGAATGTGATGCCCAACCCATCAGGCGCCAACCCATCGGAATTATTTTTAGGAACAATTTGGATTTGGTCTCTGTGTATGAGTGAAACAATACCTCTTGGATCTGGACTGGATCTAGTATATGACAGTTAGTATAGTCTGGAGACTTTTCGCGACACAGACTGAGAAAGAGACTAAGGTAGTGGTTTTTGCTGTTTGGTGGCAATTTTTAAAGACCTGCATGTAATTGAACTAGTTTTCAGGGTATAAGGATGAAACAGAACTGGACAGCTTGTTCATCACTCGATTAGGTTAAACCCAGACCAACACAGCGTCAGAGCATTTTTTGCTCTGAGCTATTGTAGTTGAAATATGACCTAAACTAAAAAAGAAATCTCATTCAAGTTTCTGCTGACAAAGAAAATGTATTAACATTTGGTGAGATTACCTCTTCTCTTTTTTGGCTGCCAGTATTCGACAGGACAGGAAATTATCAATATCAGATTAGAAACCCACCAAAAGGAGACCCCATGCTGCTGATGAGTCACTTTAATGGTGCCCTGTGATGCCCATTCTGTTTCAGCATCACCACTTACTAACCCCCCTTACAACACCAACTGCTTCATCATCATGCATGCTTGACTATGCATCCTTCTTCTGAGGGCAGCACCATGTCCAACCACAATTCCATGAACTTATAAACACCAAAAGACTTGGGTACAATTTAATCACAGCCGCAGATATGAAGGGGTAACTGAAACTTAACATGAAAGGCATGAGGGATCCCAGAACTTCAAACTTTTGTTACGATGATCAATGAAGATCATCAAGATGATGTTACAGAGTTCCATTCTACTCTGAGACTACATTATTAGAGCTGTGCTCTGACTACACCTGCTCATCCTGGCTTTGAACTGACCCTGCTGCTGCAGGCGCCTGCAGGTTTGGAGGCAAAATTTGGACAACCATCTCATCAGTGATGGACAGTTTCAACTTATTTGTGGACATCTATGATTGTTAAAGTCTTTAACTTTGAAGTCATGTATCCTTTGAAGTCATTGATCAATGAGATGACATTACGTTAAAGTTTTCACATCTGTTTTTCTTGCACAAGAACGTGATGAATGCTTCATGATGCTTTTAAGCTGATAACAAAACTTTAAAAAGATAACCTAAAAAGCATGTGGATGTCATCAAAATCTTATGTATCATATTCTAGCCGCAACTGTAAACTGTATCACAGGTCTGACACGTTGACTGGTATGCGCCTCATGGCTGCGTCTGGTAAAAATACCACACCCTGTATGAAAATATTTTTGTGCCTCTCACACAAGTGCTATGAACTCATTGAAGCTCTAGTCTGAGTACAAACTGTAACAAGAGAGAACAGGTACAAAGAGTTCCTACAACTAAAACAGGGCAACAGTTCATACAGGAATTATAAAAACAGTGGGTGACGGTAAAGAGACAGAAGACCTGGAAAAGACCAAGCCCGTGAGAGTGACAGGTAAGAGGAAAAGCTCACACAGAATGTCTAGAATACAACTTTCTGTTCAAAGAGTTCCGGGTATCCCCATAAGGGCAATCAACTGACAGAATAATGAACACTTTTCTCTATAACAAGACTCAATTGTTCTGTCCAAACTGTTTCCCAGAATTCTGAACGTGCCACTCATTCTGAGTCACTTAAATCTGTGTGTGTGTGTGTGTGTGTGTGTGTAAATCTGTGTGTGTGTGTGTGTGTGTGTGTGTGTGTGTGTGTGTGTGTGTGTGTGCATGTGCGTGCACGTGTGTGTGCGAGTGGATGTAAGTGTGTACATGCATGCTGGAGTGTATCTGAAAGCACACCTACATGTTCAAGCCACACACACATGCAAAGATTACGTTCATAACAATTCATCACTAAATAAGTTTGATACTAAGTAACAGAGTTAACTTTATATAACTATAAGCAATACCAGCAGAGATCTAAATTATTTTTCCAGAATTAGAATATAATCTTGACTGCACCTTTCACTTCGGAAGAAAATTCAACTGAAATGACTGATCTGGAAAAAAAGGTGAAGACAAAACATCACTCATCTGCCCAGCAGACATCAATGACTTCAAATCCAATGTACAAAACAATCGCTCACCTGCCCCCTGCAGACATCAACTATTTCAAATTCAGTGTACAAAACATCACTCACCTGCCCAGCAGCCATCAATGATTTCAAATCTAAAGTACAAAACACTGCTCACCTGCCTGGTGGACATCAACGATTTCAAATTCGATGTACAAAACACCTCTCACCTGCCCGGCAGACATCAATGACTTCAAATCCAATGTTTTCGCCCTCACGGTCACAATCGGTCCAGATGACCAGGATCTGGCACTGCCGCACCTCACGCTCCAAAGTTTTCTGCGCAGTGATTCGCAGGAAGATAAGGTTACTTCATGTGTAAGGTCAGGTTTCACATAGCACATGCAACTTGCGTTTGTCACAGCTGTTTGTCAAATGTAAAAAGACTGCTCAAGAAGCTCCGAAAATCATCATGTTCTGACAGCACATCAATACCACACTTGAAACCCACGCACACAAAAATTCTCACAGCCTTGATATCTTTTTTAATATATTATAAGAGCTGCTCACAAACAGTTATTTTTCCCTCTCAAAACAAAGTAACTAGCTCTAAACAGCCGTGCAATCTGAGATGTCATTGCTATGATCCCTTATTCCTTTTTTCCCCAGAACAGAGGGAGGAGGCGAACTCTGGCCAGAAGGGAGCGTCATCATTTAAAAAAAAAAACAGATGGTTGGTTTTCAGTTTGCTACCTTCTAGAACTAATTCATATGCATGTGCAGACAGATACATGAGTCAGCATGCACACAATGATACAAACTACTGTTAGTTTTAATTGGTGTGGTATGCGAATTGATTTAGCTCAGATGGTTTGAACATTTACTAATGATCCTCTTTTCAAATGAAAAGCTAAATTGATGATTTGAAGAATTTGCGGACAAAGAAAAGTAAAAACATGGGCCAAATTGTTCACCTATTTTTTTTCAACCATAGAACCTCTGCAAGCATGATGCTATAGTACAAAGCTGACTCACATATTATGAAAAGGAATACACACATTACATAGCAGGATGTATGAAGGATGAGGATATGTGAGGGTGTTTGATAAGATGGCCGCTGCTCTGGCCCTAACACAACACACAAAACGCTGTCTAAATCATCCATCCCACAGGAAGCGACATCCAAAGTTCATAGTTTTAAAGCTCTGGTAAGAGGACTGGAACACACAAACAGATGATAAACCTTTTCAGATCTGATCAAACCAGGATCAATTCCAACCTTCTTCCACCGATGGCTGAAAAGCAGCAGCAGTTTTGTGCCAATTACAGATAAACCACTCATTACACTCATTCACATCTTTTGAAAGTATGAAGGGCATGGTGCATACCATGTGATGGGCTATTCACTATGAAACACGCTAGCAAAGCATCAGGATTTGCATGACAATAAACATGAGCCCTTTACATCAGACTCCATGGAGACTCTGTTGACGAATGTTCTATTTAATATTTTTCCATTTTTAAGTGAGATAAATACCTTCATTTTATAGATTTTTCTGAGGGAAACACATTCAAGTTTCAGGCATTCTGATTGTCCGTCTGAAGAAACTGATCTCTATGATCTTTTTTCTTCTTCTTTTTTTTTTTTTTTTTTTCCTTTTCACACAAACTCACTTTTGAGTCGGTTGACAAAGTAACAGCCCGGATATGATGAGAGATTGGCAGGGCTATGAACAACATAAATTGAATTAAGTGTGTGTAGGTGTGACACTCACAGAGGTACCACATCAAATACATCACCAGTAATGCTGCATCTATTCTCTAGTGTCCACCATTTCATCTCTGAGAAGCTTGCTGCATGCTGGGTACTTTTGTGTTCCCACAACCCACCAAAATGCCGGCCTTGACCACAATGTCAAGTTTACCATGACAGAAGTGCATCCACATACACATGAAAGGAGTTCAACTGCTATGACATTTTTATCTATATCGATATGAAAGACTGGGTATCTCTGCTCCATATTTCAGCCAGCAGTGCTCTAAACCTTAGTAACACCAAGACTGAAAGTAAATTGATCTAGTCACCAAACTACTGTGTCTGTCAAAATATGTTAAGCCTTAAGAATGCACACACACACACACACACACACACACACACACACACACACACACACACATACACACACACATGCACAAGCACACATGCATGCATACACACACGTACAACAGGCATGCATGCATGCTCACACATACACACACACACACACGTACACAGGGTAACACACACACACACACACACACACACACACACACACACACACACACACACACACACACACACACACACACACACACACACACACACACACACACACACACACACACACACACACCCAGAGTCTTACCTTGATATTTTCAAAGTCCTTAGGACAAAACTTCTGCACTTCAGCATCAAAGAGTTCAGCGGGGCTGCAAGAATTCCTGCACGAAAAATAAAGCCACATACAAACTGTTATAAGAGAGTGATCACAAAGCAGTGTAGAAATAAAGTGTTACGTTTAAAACCTCCTGTCAAACACTAACACAAATAACTAAAGCTATCTCACCCTCGTTTTTCGTTACAGCATTTTTCTTTCAGTAAAGATAACTGACTCCAAAAGATTACATTCCTAAAGGTACTGCTGAGAAGTCCACTGTAAAATGGATCAAAACAGAAGACTAACGTGTAACTAAATCAGCAAGAGGTCCCCAAGCTTTCAAAATCACTCAGACACAATGATCCTCTTCTTCAAATTTTTTGGCATCATTTTTTTTTTTTTTCATTTTTAGGAAGTCATACCAGGGCTGCAAGAAAAATGTATTATGTTTGATAATGAATATTATATCTAATAATGACATTCTCTTTCTGTCATTAGCAAAATCCAAAAACCAATAGCAGACACTGTCATGCCATGTAATAAACAAACATTGCATTTAACAGGACTTGTTTTAAATAACAAAATTGGAAATGAAATTAGAAATGAAATGAGGCAGGCCACAGTAAACAACAAACAGTAAACAAGTGGGGCAGTGTTAGGTTTCCTTATGGGAGCGGAAACTGCCCCACTTTTGTTTACTGTTTGTTGTTTTAACAAGCAGCTCTTATTGGCAGAAATCAATGTAGTCTGCAGTGCAACTGGCCACCATTTTGCTTCCCTGATGGAAACCATGCCCACTGAATTTCTAAAACTGTCATGGTTTCCAAATCTCCATCTTTGTCATTATTAGATTTTGTGCAAATCACAATGAACACTTTGGACATCACCAGAAGCCCTGGTGAAAAAGAAAGGTGAAAAAGAGAGAAAGCATGGCACATCAGTGCACACTGTATCATAACTACATGCATAGTGTAAGTCATGCAGGTTCAGGCTGTGCATGACTGTGCCTGTGTGTGCATGTATGTATGTGTGCTTGCATGCATGCAAGTTTGTATGCATGCTTGTACAAGGTATACACACTTGTACTGTGCAGAAAGAACTGTACACTTTCATGTAATTCCTTACCATTTTCTGTACTGCAGTGGAAACTCCAATGCCAGCAGATGCCCAGAGACAGATGTGAATGTCATTGTGACATTCTGATTCAACAGTGTCGACTCAAATTCATAAATCTTGTTGTAGACAGAAAAACTTTCACGCTGCAATTGAAAACATCAAGGTTCAATATAGCACATTAACAAGATGCTATGTTCATTATATGTATAGAAGAACAAACATTGCATGTTAGACATTAGCTCAAGTAAATGATTTTTTTCCCAGTTATCCAGTCTTCAAGAGTATGTTGCTTTTTTCCTATCAACCAATGAAACTGGTACATTCTGTGTGCATGCATGCATGCGTGCATGCGTGCGTGTGTGTGTGTGCGTGTGTGTGTGTGTGCGCATGAGTGCGCACGCACACATGTGCATGTGTATGTATGTGTGTTTTACTGCACTGTCACTTCCAGATATCTTCAAGTCAAAGTACAACTCATATTACTCCAAAACTATGTTAAGTCACAATGTTCAAATCTGACGCACTAAAAACTAAAAGCTTTATTTATAACAGTCTAAATATTTGAAGGCTTAAGACCCAGCTGAGACTACTATTTATATTACAACAAGGAGTATTGTAAAATGTTCAATGTTGTTAAGTCAAAAAATACATTCTATAACATGTCATTGTAATAAACTAATATACTGCCAAATAATTAACATTCTTATAAATATATGGAGTTTTGCAGATCTAGTAGAGAAGTTTTTTCCAGATATTTTAAGGGATGAAATGAAGCACCCAGTCTGTTGGTAATAATCAAGTTTATGTTTAAGCATCACAACTCCTGAAGCATACTACATGAAATTGTAAATAACTCGCTATAGAATCACTTTGCATTAAGTCTGTCATTGAGATACTAGAATTGAAGAGAAAACCCTTTCACTTAAGCAAATCTGTTTGCATTACCTACAATCATACATGCTGAAAGTCGTCACTAAAGACTATAAATCCTTCTATCCCACTCTTGAGACTTGAATCTTTGACAGATGGATCTGTAGACTAAGGCTTGTGTTGCAGAAAATTGAAAATCGAAACAAATGGCAATGGGAATCTGAATGCTTTATATGTCGCTAACAGCAGATGTGTGTGCGGATGAAAACTCAAGGTGGAATAAATTTCAGAAAAAGAAAATACTGAACATATACATTGACCACCACCCACCAAATATTACCTTCTATACCTCCCGTTTGACATGACATTGGACAAAGATTTCGCAGCATCATTTTTCTCAGCAACGTTGAGAACACGGACCATTGTCACTGGATCGACTGGTGTTCTGGACGATAGTGCGCAGACTGCTATCCAACGATTCAAAGAACAACGATGACGGAACAGCACGAACGTTGAACGAACATAAAAAGGCATTGAAACAGAGACATGTAATGTATTTTTCCAGAGATGAATCTCGTAGCACGTAGGGTCACACACTTAAAAGTACTTTTGCTTCAAGTTGCCGCCATTTTGGCAACCTCCCAACAAATTCTTCCCAAATGAAGTAAAAGTTAACCAAATAAAGCTATTGACTGCGAATAACTGATTTGGTTCGTAAAACTCACAATAGAGTCCATGCAGACATCCTGCGCTTTGAAGTTCTTGATTCAAATATTGTGTTATCTGATACACAATACAGAATGTTGTTTTAATAGACAGATCCCAACACTTAAAAGAAAGACTCCAGATCAGAACTAGTGGAGAATTTCATCATACGCCATAAATTTGAAGATTAAAAAAAGAGCAGGTACGTACAATGCTCAAACAGACATAGTAATGGTGCATAACCAAGGTGTTTGAACAGCTGCAATGGCTATCTCTTGAGGGACATCGGCGGTCCTCATGACTCACCAGGCTTTACAAAATCTACTCTGGACTTGCACGTGTGAGGTGTGTCGATCTGAAGCCCATGCCCTCCGCTGCAGAATAAGCTATCATAACCAACAATACCAGGGCATTCCAGGGTGAATCGCTTGATGTAACAACTACTTTTCTCTGAGAACCTCTTCTGACTGAAACACCATACCCTCAAAGACTGTTATGTCCCCGACCACCCCTCAGCACTCAGCTTCAATATGCCGAGTAGAGCCCAATAGTCAACCATATCTCTCACCTTTTTTTCTTACGCTGTGTATATTTCATTCTGAACCCTCTTCGTGTCAATGATTGTCAAGTATGACAGATGGACGTTAGAAGAAGAAAGAGAATGATCCTGATCTTAATCTGGATCTAAATTGGATTAGGCTACCATGACCCAGTTTGGTGAATAGCAAGAGTGGAAAAAAAAAAAGTGTGGAAAACTCTAACTAATTCACTGTTGAAAAGGGTCTTTTACTGGGGACGGTCTTGATGAATAGTCGAAAGGGCCACACTGTGGCATAACATCGAGGTGCTGGTATTTTCATGTCTCCAACTGCTGTGGCGATCTTTAGTGATGACATAGCCATAGCCTACTGCAACCCCCTCCCCGCCAACCCCCCCCCCCCCCCCCCACCCCCCACCCCCGACCATTTTACTTTTATATTGCAACCAGCCTCCCCCCTCCCCCCCACTCCCCCCCCGACCACTTTACTTTTATATTGTAAGTGGGGGAAAGGAAAAATGACCAAAGGTGGTGGTATTGAATTTTTGGATCACAAGGCACTGGCTGTTGCTTCTTATTGTCTTTACCACATATTTGAGGAGGAATGATCTTTGTGCCGTGGTTTCATTCTTTGCTTTGAATGCGGTGACAGATGACAGAACTTTTGAATAGGGATGGCCAGGATTTCGCCTCAAGGGGAAAACTTTAGGGATAGCTTGACAGCAAGTATTCAAAGAAGACACACACACACGCACGCACGCACGCACGCACGCACACACACACACACACACACACACACACACAAGCACATGTTTTGGCCTTGAACGTTTTACATTCTAAGGTTGGGCCCCATCCATGTCATGACTCCTTGATGCTCTTCTGCAGTCAGATTCAAGGTTCTAGACCTCTTTTTGCTGTAAACCCGGGTTTATTCCATGAGGTCATAGACTGATGAGCTTGCGCATCCTCTTGCTCCAATTTTTGTGCTGAGGACTTTCGCTTGGATGTCAGATTTTCCCAGCCTGCAGGCTAGGCTGGCATACTTCTCAGTTACGTAGATGTGGGCTTCTTACATTCTGCCTTCATATACGAGTGAGTTTAATAAGAATCACTAGTTTGGGGGATCGTGTGTAGCACGCTATTCGGTTTCATGCCATTCTTCCTGGTAGTCTCTGAATGGTATTCCCATTCTGGAAAGTGCTAGTCGTTCATGCCATCCAGTAAACCCTGCCCCATGCTCTTGATGTTAGAGCTGTTCCAGACTTGGTTTGTGGGCGTCTGCAGTACTGAACGTTGATGCTGATGCTCCTGGTGGCATCGTGTTCTCTGGCAGTGCTAACCACATGTGCCATCTCTTTAAGCACTTGGTTGTTTCTCCACTAGTAATCATCTCCCGGTAATGGGTAAGTGCTGCTCTGCATAAACTCAGGACATGGTCCTTTGTTTGCCCTCTCAGAGTGGATACTTGAAGGGTCATTTGATTTCCCCCATTTCACTTTTTTTTTTTAAAATTGGGGTTAGGAGGTCATACAGAGATTTGACAATAAAGCTGATTCTGAAAGGTGCCATGTGCCATTCCAGCTTCTTTAGGGTGCGTTTTCCCATGTGGTTCACTGCCCCTGTTGGCCTTGGTAGACTGTCTTCTGGATTCTCTTGGCACCCTCTTCTTTCTTCAACTTTCACTTCTTTGATAACTGATAGAAGGATCGCTTTCTGTATGTTTGTGTGTGAATGTGTGTGGTGTTTTTTCTTTTTTTTTTTTCGTAATCTATTCGTTTCTTCTTGTTTGTTGTTCAATGTTGTTGTTTTTAGTCCCTAGTCATGCTTAGTTAATTGCTAGTCATGCTTAGCTCCTTAGCAAGGCGAGGGTCGGATGAAAAAAAGCATGTTTGCTTTTCTGTTTACTCTTGGAAACAAGATTATCAATCAATCAATCAATAAACTCCCCTACTACTTGCCTCTTTGTTTTCCCTTTTGCTTTTGATCACTACTTTATTTCTGTTGACCCCCTCCCTGTCTGTTGGTGGGCAAACGTCTATTTTTTTTTTCCCCTGATCTGTGTTCTTTTGCCATGTCATGTTGTCTCCTGAACTTTCCACATTCTGCCAGTCTTTAGATTGGACTGGACTCATCCATTTCACAGCTTTGTCTACTAAGTCCTTGATATAGTGAGAAACCTTGCTTTACCCACTTTTTGCTCCACCACAATGGATTTCAGGGGTTGCTTCATCTTTGCTTGGCGGAAGCAGAGCGCAACGACAGCGAGACCAGGTGGGATACCAAGCCATTTACTTGTGCACTTGTTAATTTTTGCCTCCATTGACTCCACTTTGCTAGTGCTGATATCATTATGTCAGCAGAGGCCAGTGGAGCTTTTAGGATCAGCATTGACTGCAGATACCAGACCTTTTATTCATCAGGGAGGCCACACTGGTCTACTATCTGCAGACTCTCTTCTGCCAACCTGAAAGATCAACCAGACCCAAGCAGAAGACAAAAAAACCAGCTTGAGACCTATGAGCACAACATGGGTAGATTTACTGCCAAGTGTTGACAAACGACCCCCGACCCCCCCCCCCCCCCCCCCCCCCCCCCCCCCAAAAAAGGAAGGAAAAAAAAAGAAAAAATTATGTCAGTGTCCCCTCAGACTCTACTCAGGCAAACTATCCCATCTGGCTGTGGAAGCGAACCAGAAAGGCCTCCATGTGCGTCTGTGTGTGTACACGTATGAATAGGTGTCTGTGTGCGGTATGTCTGATGTGTGTGTGTGTGTGTGTGTGTGTGTGTGTGTGTGTGCGCATGTATGTTTGTGCGAGTTCACGCTTACGTGTGTGCGCTCACATGTGCATGCTGCACATGTGTATGTGCGTGAGTGGAGGCCATGATTGCGGGGAAACGTGTGTACAGGGAGGGGGGGGGGGGGGGGGGGGGGGGGGGGGGACTTAGGACTGGAGGTCGTGTGTGTGTGTGTGTGTGTGGGTGAGGTGGTATGGAGTGGGGGGATTCTTTGAGGAATGAATGAGTGGCATTGGTGATGTCCTTGTTAACAATATGTCTGGACGAGTCAAAAGCTATCACTAAAGCCTAACGTGAGTGACGCGACTGTTCAGAGACTGTATTCTCTTCCCTCCCCATGGTTCGTTTTCGTTGGAAACGCTTTTCCTGCATCGTCTTGGTGATGTCATTGCCCAGAAATGTTTCTGTGGACTCGACAGATGTTGGAATTTGTGACAGGCTGAAAATGCGGAGGTAGTGTGGTGCACACGAGACTAAATCAGCTTGTGACATCTTTGCAGCACATGACAAGTAATCAGGGTGTGGTAGCCAATTTGTTGTTGAACATGTCCTTAAGCTGAATGGTTTCTTTCTTGATTTTGCTTTTGCCAGTGATTGTTCATGAGGTTGTTAACAAGGATCAAGCGACCAGTCACCAGATATTGTACACTCGCCAGATGGCCGTCATGTGTAAACGAGAAAGTATCCATGGAATTCAGCTCTGGGGTTAGTTTAGGAGAGTTTTCAAGGAAGGGATATTCTTTGGCCTTGAACATGACCAAGGCTATTCTATTTTCTTTCCATCCACTACAAATTTCAGTCCAGTGTTAATGATTGAATACACCGTCAATGCTGGGTCCCTAATGCTCCATGCAGATACAGGAATCGAATCTGAAAGACAAAGAATCGTCCAATCCAGTCTTGCCTGCCCTTTCTTCATCTTTCATAATGTTCTCAAAATCCATGCATTCTGAACATTTCTGGCATGGCTTGAGCCAGGGGCATGATCATGATTGTCTTCATCCCCCTCCTCAGTTATACTGCTTCCATTGTGCCCTTCTGTATCATTTATGTGGAAGAGATGTGGTCAATTGAAATGCATCCATTTTTGCTGTCAAGAAGGCTATTGCATAATAAATCAATCATATCCAGCAGTACAGGTTGGGAATCTTCAATGTCCCCTTTTACCTTTCTTTTCTGCTTTTGACTCGTACTCCTGAAAAACATCAACCCATTTGTCATCTGCCATCCAGCTGAAAACAGCTAGGAAGATAGTTCAATGCACCCAAAGCAAGCATTGCTAACCACAACAATGCAATATACAAGACTGGACAGACAATGAGACTACTCTAGTAGCCAATGAGACTTAACAAGTCTCTGAGACTTCAAAATGAGCTGATATAATAGCTATATAATGTTATAGCCTTTGTATCAGCTGACCAAAAACAAGGATGCCACATGGGCAAGCCAGTTCTGCGGGCAACTTCAAAGATGCTTGCTTGTTTCAAACTACTTTTGATGATTAACAGTTAAAGATGATAAATCCTGAATAGCCAAGCTTATCAAAAATGCTCAAGAATTGAAATGGAACCACAATCATGAGCACAATAATAAATTTGATAGAGAGTAACTGTGGAAGCAGTGTGTGTAAAGGAGACAGTAGTACTACATGACCATTCCTGAGCAAATATGGTGTGTGAACGACAATCTTGCAGTCTTGCTTGATCCAGAATCCTCATGGAACTCTGCGGAGCAAAACTATGTTCTCCAGGAGTCTCAACACAAACTCGGAATTTCCTTACTGGTATGGTCCAAAGGTTTGTCAGATATCTCGAGAAAGCAGCCAAGTTTTGGAAGCCTGGCAAGTCATCCAAACTGTAATGTCAAGTAATGCAGTGTACGCAGAATGATAGGAGGTAGCTTTCTGGACAGCCCATTAACACTATGATCATTTCTTTGGGTAATATATCTACATAGACCTGGATTTTCTTTATTCTGTTCTCTTCCATGCCACCTCAGAGGCATTGCACCGATGATGCCCCATTCTGGCTCCCCATCCACAGCCACACACCTTGGTTTGTTCCACTGCAGCCCTTGTATAAGCAATTCACAGGGAGCAATAAGTCGTCATGAGGCAACCCAACAGAGGAGACACTGTGCTGCTGCCGAGTCACTTCAGTGGTGTTCAGTGGTGCTGCTCTGATCCAACATACCTAAGACAGCACAGGCTACTGATGACAATAATTGCTTACTCATGAAGTCAGTGTGTGTTAACGTTCCTTTCTGGAGGGAGCTACCACATCCGTTCAACGACCGCTCCAATGAATTTGCCTACACCGGTAACCCACACAAAACCTCAGCAACAGCACAGATATGGAAAAAAATTAATCATTGGTCACAATGAGAACAGAGAACAAAAGGCTCCAGAATTAGTGGTCTTTTTTTATATATTGATTGATGAGGATGACAAAGATCATGCTATAGCTTTCCATTCTGGTCTGAGACTACATGGCAGGTCTTTTCTCTATCCTTGCTTTCATAACATACCCTGGTGTCAACCAGGCCAAAGTGAAACAGATACCTGCACTGTTGGTCAGTAAATTTGAGCAACACTCACAGACACATACATAAGTGGAAATGAAACTTGATTGTGAGGTCCAAGTTTTCCCAATGGAGCCCATAGCACACTCAACGCTGGGAATGAGTAAGTTGGGGCTGTCTCGGTGCACTTGATGTTTAACCACTTGTATGATACAGTTCTTCCATATTCCCTTCGACATAAATCATTTCAACACGTTGTAGATTTTGTAACTATGCTTCACATTTATTGTAATGCACTTTCAGCCTTTTAAGCCTTTGGGAAAAATCCTACCATAAATGTGACTATAATCATTATAAATATCATCTTCAATGCAGCCGCCCGCAGCAACACACATGTCCAAACAACGCATATTTCTTGCCAGCTGGTAGTGCTTTCCAGAGGAAAGAATTTGAAGCTAACAATTTTGGAGCAGACAAGAGAGTGGGTGTGGCTATGCCAAATAGAATGCTGGGAAACTAAAAGTTATTGGTAGAAGTGATTTCTGCATTCAACTTCAAGGAAGATCTGTCAGAGGGACTCAATTTAGCGCTCTTCTTCTGTCGTCATTGTCACCTTTTTGTTTGTTGGGTGTTCTTACTGTTAAGATTTTCCACAGGAAGTAGGAATACGGTACTTGTTTGAAAAGTTAAGCATGAAAATGACCCGACCTGTTTATCCTAGAACAACTCTTGGTACACTTTTCAACTGGAATGAATGTGTTTTCTACAAAAAGTGTGTATTTGTCTTCAAAACCAACCATCACACAGCAAATGGTAGAGGGATACTTGATCGTTGAGTACCTACTCCCAATACAAATGATTTTCAAACTTGATTCATCGAAATAGTTTGCGACAAATCCTTGCTCTATTGTTATTTTTGGCTTGGCCTCCCCCCCCCCCCCCCCCCCCCCCCCCCCAATTTTCAGGGCCTGTAGTCCCCATTATTGCTCCTACACATCAGCATATTACTGAAGATTCAGATAGAGCCAGATGCCATTTTGCATGTGAGAGTTAGCAAGAATTCTCTTTTCAGTCAAAGCGCACCAAGACAACATAGCAGTTACACAACACAGGTGCAAGTACAGCTTTCTTTTTTTTATTTTCCAGTTCATTGTATTCATAGTATTTTTGCTAAATGCTCACAAAGTATGGTTAAATCATATGGTTAAACAGATCTAAAAGACCAGACACAAAATTTTTGGTCATATCAAGTAAGGAGTTGAACAGAGTGGTTGTTCATGCATGTTCCACCTTTTGGTGATCGTTCATCGCTTGGTTTGCTTCAATAAACTGCAGTTGACTCTAAGTGCATGTACAACTGCACATTCAAACCACAAAACAAAAACACTAGACAAGAAACAACGCATGACATAAGTATCTAGTGACTGTTTATTCGCTCTTCAACATAACAACATGAAAGAATACAAATGTTCTTTTCTCCCTCTACAACTCACTTCTTTGCTCCTACAAAGACCTTTCTTTTCGACCTCTAAAATAAAAACAACACAATAACTATGAAAGAAATACTGATAAATCATGGGAAAACACATCAAATCTTAAAATCAAAGCACAAAGATTGATGAATTCTGTAGGCGTAAAAAAGAAATGTCTGCCCAGTCACAAACTGCGCGTATGTTTAATGTGTTGTGAATTTCAAAACAGAGGCAGAAAAATACACAGGTCAGGGAGGAGGAGGGGCTAAGGTAATGAGTATGGGGAGGGAGGAGGGTGGATGCAGAGTATCATTTCTGTGCATCATACCTCTGCATGTACATGAATATGAAATGCATGTCCGTGATGAATGTAAAAAGCAAACAACCACAAACTCTAACTGAGAACCTAAACAAATGCCTCTTCTCATCACTTCTCAGCGTCCTATTCATCATTTTCATGTAAAATTTTTTTCTTTTAAAACTGTGGGTCACTCATTTTCACGTCTTATCATTTTCGACCCACAATCAGTCACTACTTCTGAGCCACTGTCTGCCTGATAATTTGAGTGACTATGAATCTCATCTTCTCTGACCCACTGTAGTTCTATCGTACGCTTTCTCAACAGAGTAAGAAAATCAAATACAATCACTCAAAATTCAACGTATCACTTCAAACCATATCTACGCATGTTACATTCAACACTTTAGACATATCATCTTCCAACTTCAAGCAAACTGCCAAGAAAGTTGAGAACTGCTAAAAGCTCTGATGGCAACATGCACTTCCTCTCTCTATATATGCTTGACAAAACGTGATGTCATAAATCTTGGAATCTTTTCCCATTCAACAAACTCTTTTCTTTTCTCCATAAAAGCTTGAACATTAGAAAGCTGACTCACACTGGAGTATTACTATTATGAACTGTAATAAAAAAAAAAAAAAAAAAAAAAAAGACATGCCCAACTGTGTTTGATTATTCAAGGTTATTAGTACATAAATTAAACCGATTTTGTTCAAGTTATCCTAACTTAACATATAACTGAGGCATTCATGTCTGTAATTAAAATGCATCCATAGAAGAAAATTGTATGACAAAAAGAGAAACAGACAGAAATGACAAATGATAGTGGATGATGTTTATGTATTCCCCCTCACAGTATGTGGTAGTGTGACAGCAATCCTACAGAAAATTTGGCCTATCTATATTGAAGCAGATATCAACTTATCAAGAATGTATGATCATACTGTTTTTACTGTTCCATATTAAAAAAAATAAAATAAAACAACAATATCAACCAAAAAAAAAATGAAAAAAAAAAAAAAGGAACAGAAAAATCTTCACATACAATTATCCCTAACTGGCATCATCATAAAGATCACTAAATATTACTTAGTTGTATATCAGACAGTAAACCATGAACAGAATGTCCACCACAGCATGTAAACAGAGAGTTTTTCCAATGCCAGGCACTTGTCAAGGTGCTAATAGTTGCCCACTTTGCCTTGGCCTCCATGGTGACCACCTCCTGAAGACCTATCAGCAACAGAAAAAAAATTAAACCATGAAAACCAAAACCTATTTCCTGAATACATATGCATACACATGTACATATATATACAACCTGGTTTTTACATGGGATTAACAGATAGTGAGGGATATATGGGGAAAATAAACAGCGAGAGAACAACAAATTTTATACGGGCATATTTTCTTTTTCAAATTTCGGATGTTGAAGCTGATAAAGACAAATTCCTTGTCTCCAGCTTTGCCATTGAAAAAGGCAATAGTTAGGTCCAGCACTCTCAACATCACACTTGCTATCTGTTGCACAAAGAACACAAGCGTGCGTGTGCACACACACACACAAGCTAATAACTTTCTTTGGAAGTGAAAAGCATACCGAGTTAACAGATAGTGGAAAGTCAATGCAGAAAACGCTCTTGGTGTGTTCCCTTGTTATTTAACTCCTCCCTCCTCTCTTCATATTTGCCAGTTCTTTTGAGGTCTTAAGTCTTTTACAATTTTAGAATTGTCATAAGCCTGAGATGTTTCTCATCTTCTATACCACATAAAGGCATTATCCCCACACCGGTTCTCAGTCTGAAGCCACACCCCTGGATTGTCCCGTTGAAGCCCCTATACCAGTAATCCACTGGGAACAAGCAATGTCATGAGGCAACACACCAGAGCTGACTCTGCATTACTACAGTGTCACTTCAGTGGTGTTCAGTGGTGCGTGTTCTGATTCAACATGAGGAAGACGACACCAACTAACCTCTGGAATGCACAGAAATGCGAATAACAGTCACTCTCCAAAGGGCGCCCTCATGTCCGTCATTCTACAGTCCCCCATGAACCTTCCGGAACCAGCTAACTCAACACAACTCGCCAAGGGCATAGACACTGAGAGGGAACCCAAACAGAGTACATCATGAGAGCAGGGCATGAAGGGCCACAGAATTTGATCTTTTTTTTTTTTTTTTTTTTTTTCGTAAATGCTAACTGATGATGCTGCTGCTGCTAAAAGGACCGCGCTCCAGTCTGAGGACTGTGCTCCATATTAACTTTCATAATGTTGATCTGAGGGCTGTACTCTACATTAACTTTCTTAATGTATCTCAGCGCCAACCAGGCCCAAGTGATACAGACACCTGTAACATCGGTCTGAAAATTTTGAGCAACACTCAGAAATACATCCATTACAAGGATGTAACAACTTTGTAGTTCCACTCTTCCCAAATGAGCCCATGGTAAAATCACTCTGGGTAAGGGATGGTCAGGGCAGGGAAAAAAAACAACAATGAACCTGATGGGAAACAAACCCACAATCTCTGAGTCAGGAATCTGTGATGCTAACCACTGTGCCACTTGCGTTACTGGTATTACTAGATCTTTGGGGCCGGAATAGCTTAGTTGGTAGAGCGCCGAACTCATGTTCCTGGGGTTGCGGGTTCGAATTTCGGTACAGGGGGATTTTTCCCTCGGAGTTTACATTGGTTCTGATTCCATTTAAAATAATAATAATAATGAATACTACTTATAGCGCCTATTCTCGGCTAGAGACCAAGCTCTAAGCGCTTTACAATCAACACTCGTTTACACAACGGGCTGCCTACCTAGGTAGTGCCGACTGAAGAGCTGCCAGCTGGCGCTTCATTCAGGCATTTCCCGTGCCATCCAGTCAGTATCGTTCAATATCGATCACTCATTTTCCTTACTTCCTTCATTCTTTCCATTTCTCACTCAGGGTGCATGCTATGTGTAACGTGTCATCCATACCAACGGCCAAACTGGCCTACTCTTCCGAATGTTGGTGATGGGATTTTACGTGTGTGCAAGATGTTATGCGCGCGTTCACACACGGAACCTCGGTTTATAGTCTCATTCGAAGGACTGTATGGGAAATGGAGTCAGAACCAATGTTAACTCCGAGGGAAAAATCCCCCTGTACTGAAACGCCCCGGCGGAGGTTCGAACCCGCAACCCCAGGATCACCAAGATTATGAGTCAGGCGCTCTACCAACTGAGCTATTCCGGCTCATTTCCCATACGGTCCTTTGGATGAGACTATAAACCAAGGTTCCGTGTGTAAATGCACACACATCTTGCACACACACGTAAAATCCCATCACCAACTTTCGGAAGAGAAGGCCAGTTTGGCCGTTGGTATGGATGACATGTTACACATAGCATGCACCTTCCCTGAAGATGGAGTATGGCTGCCTTAATGGCGGGATATAAAAATGGTCACACCACCAGTGGTCAGATTTAAATTTGACCAAGGAAGCTCATGGACTCCTTTTTTATGCCGTCAAGGTCCTGAGACAGATTTATTGATGACAAGAAAAGAATCTACATTCTCCTCCCTTAAAGGATTTAGCATTGTACAAAAATCATGGAGCAGAAGACTTCTGACAACTATGTGCTGTTGATAGCTTGTAACAAAAACACCTCTAGGATCATTCCATGTTACTCTGCTGAAATTTCATGAAGAAAGACTATCCAGCATACTAACATCCAACAACTATGGTCGTCAATCATCACACTATCCAACCATTCTTTTTTTCTCAATACCCTGATGTAATAGTACTGGAGATGTAATAATACTGGAGATTTGAAAACAAACTGTTTGAATGTCTAGCTACCGTATGACCCACAAGACCCATAGACTGAGCAACAGTGTGCAGTTCTACTTTGTTTACTATCAAAAACGCAGTTGTACTTTGTTTACTATCAAAAGTGCAGCTTTGTAAGTAATCCCTTGAAGGGAAAGGGGGAGGGGGAGAGAACTCTAATGTAACAGACATGCCTGCCCCACTTTCTTTTTTTCCTATCAGGAACAGATGATGTAGATGTACATATGTATGTATGTATGTTTGCACACTCACATAATCACAGTCATGACTGATAAAAAACGCAACTTGAAGATCATTTTCACTGAATTATTTCCTAAAAGTCTGGCAGTGTTGATTTTGTTTTCTTTGGTTTTTGCAGCAGAATTCACTGTTTATCTTCCTCACCCAGTCTCGCAGTTCTCATTTGTTAAATTGTTTGTCAATACTAGATAGCTTTTCAATGTTTTCTCTTAACATCACCCCAGTTCAGTCTCTCCTATGGCCTGTTATGCATACTATGTTTGAGCTACAACTTCTCATTTACCATCTGGTTTGTCAAACAGTGAACAAAAATGAAATTTGTTTTCTGTCGTTTTTATGTTCTCTAACACATCATCCACTGTCATAACGTCCAGAAGGGTCATCAACTTCCATGTTTTTCAGGAACAAATAGGCTGCTCCCAGACAACAGTCGGGACTGCTGTGGTCACCCACAGCAATGACACGATACAAACGTACACATCCACTTCAAATTCCATGCATCCTAAGATGTTTGTGGAAAACTGTTTCTCTATGATCTACAATTGTGTGTGTGTGTGTGTGTGTGTGTGTGTGTGTGTGTGTGTGTGATTTTGTTCACAAACAGCCTGTTTTGAAAACCATAACAACACTCTTCACAATAATGCACAAATTTTCAAACTGGTAGCCTTTTTCAAGTGAAGAGAAAAAAAAAAAATAAAACTACGTGATATCCATCTTTGATAACTCAATGTTTTTTGTACAAGTTTTTTTTTTTCAACTCTACAGAAAATGAATATGTTTATTTTAGAAAAGTTATTAGAACTTATTTGAACTTTCAAACATCACTTCGATCACACAGAAAATAAATCTGGGCACTAAAATTGAGAACAACTGATTTCATTTTTAATTGTATATTTACTCACCATCTGTCCTGGTTGTAGCCTCCTCCTCCTTGATGTTTCAGCTGACCATAGCTATATCCACCTCCCTCATAGCCTCCGTCTCTGGCGGCATAGTCGCTGTCTGCTCCTTGCCATGCAGACTGCTGGTAGACCCTCTTTCCTTCATTTGCCTTTGCTGACCAGGACTGCCGCCTTGCCTTCCTTCCTGACCTCTCCTTTGCCGACCTCCCTGACCTCCCCTTGACTGACCTCCTTGACCTCCCCTTGACTGTCCTTGGCGCTGTGTGTGTTTTTCCACTGCCTTGCTGGTTGACTGTAGCCACCTGTTTCCTTGTCACCGTGTGCGGCGGCCGCCAGCTGGCTCCCTCAGCTGCCCCTGCTCCCCAGGTTGAGGTACTCTGATGGCCGGTATGATCCCCTCCCCCATACTGGTTGCTGTAGCTGTCCCCTGTCGCCATTTCCTGACCACCTGCAGGCCGATCCATCAGAACACGGTCTTTTTCCCAATATTGCTTAGTTCCTTGTTTCCTTTTAGACACAGCATCAGGAGAGGTGGGGGCTTGAGGTAAAGGTTAAAAGGGCCTTGTACTTTGTAGGCTCTTTCTCTTTGCTTAGAAATAATGATCACGCGTGTGTGTGCGTGCATGTGTGTGTGCGTGTGTATGTGTGAAAGAGAGAGGCAGACAGAGAGAGAGAGACAGAGACAGTGTGTATGTGAGAGAGAGAGACAGCAAGAGAGAGAGAGAGAGAGGGGGGGGGGTGAAGATAAATTAACCTGTAGGATTCTAATCACTGAGGCTTTCTTCAGCTTTAGAGACGGGGGGGGGGGGGGTAGTAACAGAAAAGGATTATTGCCCTATCGTTCTTGTTGGCAACCTGGTATTTGAGACAGCATACACACCAACTAGAATAATGGCATCAGTCCCATCATACTAGAAAAAAATCTTTTAAAACATCTCCCCCACTCTTTGCACAAACATCAAGTAATTGTGGGAGTCAAAAAGTAAAGACAGAAAGAATATGAAATGTGATAATCAGATACATGCTGGCCATATGAAGTGAAGTGGAAGAGCCAGCACACACTGAGACACGGCCAGGAAAGGTTTACCTCCATGTGAATACTGGAAGTGTGACATGTCTCTTTCATATCCCTGATACTGGGCGTTGTAGTCCTGACCATGAGTATAATCATACTGCGGTGGCTTGTAATCCTCATTGTATCTCTGCTCTGCTGGTTCTGTGGCCTGAAGTCTTCAGCGTACCGCTGCTGGGGATCAGGCTATTCACACACACACACATGCATGCAGGTAAATTATTCTAAACAAAAAACACACACACACATAAATATATATATATATATATATATATATATGTATACACACACACACATATATATATATATATATATATAAAACTACTGTTGCTAACACATACACAAATATGAACCTGGATCAACCCCCCCCCCCCCCCCCCCCCCCCCCCCTTTTTTCCCTCCATCCATAATCCCCAATGTTTTCAATTTAAAGATTAGCTGGTTCTGTGCATATAATGACTCATGCTACATCCTATTTTTTCATGCCATTACCATTCTGGACACAGAAACAGTTCATATGATGCATTTCTGCATCCCTTGATTTGATCCCAATTCAGAATATTGTTACAGAGATCATCTGTGAGGATCTAAACAAACAAAACTGATAAACAACAGCCCTGCAAATTAGTTAAAACGGTGGAGCACTGTGCTCATCAAAAACAACATGGATATAATGCGGATTTCACCACCCTTTAATTCAACATCAGTGATCCTTCAACTCCAGTCTTCTCATAGAACCAACCTGCTGATCCCGGTGACCTTTCTCTGCGCCACCGCGGACCTCACCGAAGGTGGCTGATGCCCCCATCGGAACCTTCTGGATCTTATCCAGCAGAGCCAAGCTCTTCTTCAACTCTTCTGCCTGCCTGGCTACCTCCAGTTCCAGTTTGTGTTTTTTTGCGGCAGCTTCCGACTGAAAATGGGCAATTACTTTTGTTATAAAGAAAACAAAGACAAGATTTATGGATGATTATCACTTTAAATTGTACACTGAACACATAATGAAACAGTAGTTTCAGAGTAACTATCTCAACATGCAAAAAGAATCAGATGACATCATTCAGCAAGGGATTTGGAGGGTTATTTCAAGTTTGGTCTTAAGTAGTAGATAAGCATGGTTTTTGCAGACTGGTTTCAAGCTGATGAAAAAAATTTTTTTTCATGTTCTTCATTTTTTTTATTCTCTCCTAAACACACCCATAAGCAAAGCAGCCCCATGGCTTTGCTTGAAGTCCTTTTTTCAAACTTCTTATAACTTCCCAAACTAAGCAAACCTCATCAATCACTGCAGCATTTCTCATATCTTGCATCAAACATTATTATGACAGGAAAAGCAATTTGCAATCTTTTAAATGACAATTTCGCTATTTTCTGTCACAGTATACCCAATAAATAGTACTCTACAATATTTTTTTTTCAGGACAAGTAAATGAATTGTGCCATTTTCTCTCGCAGTATACCCAATAAAAAGTATGACAGACCAACAACAGGCTACATGCTTTAACCCCACATCCAGAAACCAGAACATACCCTTGATAAAATCTTGTGATCCCAAAAATCCTTGAACAGTCTTGCCAATGTCGATATGACTTACTTAACATTTCCCATTTCCTGTTTATTCCATAAGACATGCAGCCCTGCCTATCTACAGTCTCCTAAAAAATGATGGCTGAAAAGCCAGCTGGATTTCTGATCCATATCACATGCAGCTCATTCAAGAGTCTGTTCACCATGACGGATGGATGGATAATAGTGGAAGAACAAACAGCAAGAGATGTAAAGTGCCTATTCTGACTCACTTGCCATTAATTTGAACCACAATGGCAAGTACCTTAGATGTATCTATTTTTTTGTTTGTTTGTTTTGTACTCAGAGAGTGCGTCAACAATGAGAATCTCCCAGCTCTGCACACCCTCAGAGGTTTTAAACACACACACACACACGCACACACACACACACACACACACACACACACACACACATTCTCTCAGCCTCCCTCAGAAACCATCTTTCCACTCTGCCACCCCTCCCTCCCCCCCCCCCCCCCCCACCTGCCCCTCCTCTCCCCTTCCCCATACACATAAACACACCAAGGCACAAACACAGCTGTTCTTAATTGTTAAGAAACAACAGCCTCAGCTTTCCCCATTCTCACAGAGCCAGCTCCCTTCTATACTGCTATTAAGAATCCTCACTCATGGTTCAATACCCCCCCCCCCCCCCCCCCCCCCCCCCCCACCCCCTTTCTTTCTCTCTGTCTCTCTTTCTCCAACTTAGTAAGCAGTATGGAATGGTCAAAGAGTGGGTGTGGGAAAAAGCGGTGACCTAGAATTGTTCATGCAGAGCAGTCTCATTGCTGGTTCATGAGGAGTCCAGGTGCAAATCTTAAGAGAGCTGTTATCAGACCAGTGGATCACACGTTGACTTTCAACCATGCCGGACCTGAAGGGTGGCAGACCTGACTGCCAACAGGATTACACTTCGCTACAACTGGTCAGGTTTAATTGGTGTAAACGGATCACTCCCACCTTTACTTTCTTTGAGAGATTAGTGACAAAAATGGGGTACCTATGTAGGAGGTACCTACTCAGGCAGTCAACTAGTTAATATCATTTTCCTTACTGTCCTGTTTTGTCAAAAAATGCATATCATAAACGTCATCACCAGGACCATGAAAATTATCAAGAATACTGAAACAGAACATCCGCAGTAACCATCTAATTTCTAGAGACACTGACAAAAAGAAAGTGAAAACATACAAAACCAGATTAAGCAAAGTATGTTAATAATTAAAGAGAAGTCGAAGTCTCCACTTACTGAAGATCCAGCAGCAGGGTTAAGGTGCTTGCCTGATGGCCTCTGACTTTGAGGCTGGTCACTGCCGTCACCAGAGACGAAGAAATTCTGCCATGGCCCCTCAGATCCACGTCCCCTCTTGTTTGCCATGCCACCATGCCTAGGACCCACTGCTTCAGGCTCCTCGTACCTGCCCCGTTTTCTGGATGTACGCTCCCACTCCTCCTTCTCCTGCTGTTGACGTTGGCGCTCCTCCTCCAGCTGCTGCTGCATGTGCTTCTTCTCCATCTCCATCTCGTGCTCACGACGCTTCAGCTCATCGCGCTCACGACGCTGCTGTTCCTCCACCATCATGAGCTTGAGCACTGCATCCTGGTGCATCTTTTCCAGTTTTTCTTTCTCTCGCAGCAGCTCCTCCTGGTGGCGCCGTTCTCGCTCCTCTTCCTGCCGGGCCTCCATTTTCCGCCGTTCCATGTCCTGCCACTCCCACTCTTCTCGCTCCCTTCTCTCCCTCTCCATCTGCATCTCCAGCTCCCTCTGCATTTCCCTCTGCCTTCGCATCTCCCTCTCAATCTCCATTTCCCTCTGCATCTCTCTCTCCATCTCCCTCTGCATCTCTCTCTCTCTCTCTGTATGTTCATCTCATGCCGCATACCCATCTCATGCCGCATCTGCCCTCCTGGGTGCCCCCAAAGCCCACCTGATCTTTGTCGCCCACGGGTTTCTTCTTGCCTTCCTGTTCTCAGGGATCTATCTGGTTCTCTTTTGGTGTTTTTCTCCACTCTTGAAAACTCTTTCCGTGCCAGTTCTCTTTTTCTTGCTTTTACTCTCTCTTCTTCTGCATACTTTCCAGACCTTTCCCTTTCCAGTCTGTTTTTCTGACCTCGCTCTCTTTCCCTATCTTTTTTTTCTCTCTGTGTTTCTCTCTCTTTGCTCACGATCTTTCTTTTCTCTGTCCAGCCTCTCTTTTTCTTTCAGTTCTCGACTTTTCCTCTCTTTGTCTTTCTTTTCCTGGTCCCCCTCTGGGCCTGTTTTGGCTTTCTGGCCATCATCTGCTCCTGTTCCACCGCTGCTTGTATTCTTCTCTCTACTCTTGTCTGACAGTTTACGACTGTGTGGCGTGTCAATCAACTTTTGTGCAGCTGCAAATATCAACAAATAAAACTTAAAAATTGATCAATAAAAACATCAAAAGCTGATACTTCAATGCTGCATATCTCTTTAGTCTCCATCATCCTGTTATGAGTCACATAAAAAACCCGTTTTAGAAGTTCAAAAAAAGGAATCAATTACAATTATCATACCATCAGCATCAAACTGACAATGGCAGTCTGCAATGTACACATATCTCAGAAAACTTGAAATGGCTAGTGGGACTGTTGTTTATCCTCTGGTAGAACAAATCAATTGAAAAAAAAAAAAAAAAAAATGAAGAAGAAGCACTGCTTTTTAACTGGAGTCCAATGGTATTTTGAGAGAAATAACGTATCAATTTTTTTTTTTTCAAATTGATTGAAGTTTCAGAGTTTGGCTACACAAAACTTGCTATTTCTACCCCATCATGTAAATGATTTCTTATTTCAACCCAGGGCTAAATATTTATATTTCGTGGTTGCGAGTGCTGAAAACTGGGTAAAATCCTTCAAAGTTGGGGTCCAGGTGCTGGTGAGCTACGGGAGGGATAGATGGTCATTGCTCCACTTGGAGAGTTAATGGGGACAACATCTTTCTTTACATTGAGGCAAATCTGTATTTTGAAAGGTACTTGAAGGATTCTATATTATCTGATATAGGAAAAGAAAATAGAACTTAAGACTAACAAAAAGTATCCGAAGTCTGAAATCCCTCCTTTAAATTAAATTAAAGTAAATTAAGTGTTCTACACATACAAACATATAAACAATACACACAAACCAAGGAGCATAGCTTAAAAGTATAGCTTTACACATAAAATCAAATATTATCGTGATAATTCCTTACACCACACTCCATGACTTCCATTACCATCATTATTGTCAAACCTGTGGTGTGAGGATTTTCTTTTCTCTCTTTTTTTTTTTTTTTACTTCATTAAAACAAGGTTGAGAAAGGCTACCGAGACTCTTTCTTTATGGAAGGAATTTGTTTTGTTTTTTTCTATCATTTAAGAAGCCTACATGACAATTGCAGCCTGCTGCTATTAGATGTTAAATGGCATGCTGAACTGTGGCTATCACACCAACCTGAAATTGAATGTAGCAATCCTAGTAATCCTTAAAATTAACAATGAAACAAGATGTGATCTGAACCTATCTTAGGGCAACTCAATATAGTTATGCAACTTTAATTCGTGTAATTTACTTTGAAAACAAGGCAATCCACCTTTTAAAAAAAAGCATTAAAAAAAATGTAATCATCAGTTCTGGTAATTTTTTTCCCAGAGTAAATATTCAATGATATACAAAATATGACACATGGGGGCTGGAATGGCTCAGATGGCAGAGTGCCAGACTTGCCATCCTGGTGATCCTGAGCACATGAATTAAAGTCTCCTCCTAACTGTTTGGGTACAGGGTGACTTTTCCCCTCAGAACTACCACCACAAAGCCACCAACCTTCTGGGGGTCAAAATTGGGGAATCAGGAGATGAAGTGAGTTGGATGAGCTTGACAACTGGCAGTCTGGCTCCTAATTGAAAGCATTCTACCTACCTCCAGGTTCAGCTGATGAGCGTGAGTTTAAATGGAAAATGCCAGTTCCATTTCTGGGCTTCATTTTGCATTACATTACTCGCACTAAAGTAAGTACAATCGCTTGCTCAAGTTACACACACTTCCCTCCACAATGGTCTTCCACCATATCAACCAACAAGCAGAAAGATTTTTTTGTGCGCTGTGGCAATCTAGCACCAGTGAAGGCAAATGTCGACAAGAATGACCAGCTGAAAATTAGCAGTCAGGGCTTAAAAAGAGAAAAAAAATGACTGAAGTAATAAAGCCACGCATTTGCAAAAGCAGATTTGCCTCTCCAGGGTGGTTTAAGGGCATTCTCCTCTGGAATTTTCATATCTGCATTTAAATCAGTGTAATCTGGTGCATTCTGAGCACTCGATTTGCAGATTAAAAGACACCTTAACGAAATATATTTAGGCAGAAAACAGTGCAAAATGCATGGAAACGGGGAAGAATCTTTCTTTGATAAAACTGACAAGATAGGGCAGAAGTTAACAAGTTAACCAAATAAGGTCACAAACTATCTAAGAGCATAACCATTTTCAAATAAAATATACAGCGTGTTTCCTTCTTCTTCTACTTGATTGTCTGGGGGTAACAGGGGATGGGCAGTAAGTGGGATTTGTGCAGCAAGTGAAACTGCTTGTCCAGCAGCTCTGTTTGGGCTGTTCCTGCTGCATGAATAAAAATCTTATATAATTTCCATCTTTGCTAATTCTTTTAAGTGATACAAAAAAAACATATAATGACAAAACGAACACACGCTTACAGCAAATTAGAAACACACACACAAGTTTAGTCTACAAATTGCTGAAAAAAAGAACATGACTTGCTGATAGTCACGTTACGCATAGAAAACAAAAAAAAAAAAAGAAATCACATTCTTCTCACAAATGTCTAATGTTACATAAACACAACTAATAAAAGATAAGAGGACTTAACCATTATTTGGAAAAGTCGTTACATTAAAGCGTCAAACTTTCCAAACTTGAGTATAGTTTTTGTTGTTGTTAACTGATTTAAGTATTGTTGATCGAATCTATGCACAAAGCTGGTGAGATGTTCCACCACAGAAGGAAGAGGTCATTATTTCCAATCATCCCCTGGGTCTCACTTCATTTTTGTTCAAGTACTAAGACCTGCAGAGGAGGCATGCCAACCAGCCCTTTCATCATTCCATCAGGTGTTGACAATGTAAGAATCTAGAACACTTTTCAAGTGAGTTCCAGAACACACTATATTTTTACAAATATGTTGCTGTAGATGTACGTGTATGCATGTTTGCACACTCACATTATCATGGCCACCCTGATGGATCGAGCATGTGCACTTGCAAACAGTGTACAAACCAAAATTTTCTCCTTTCTGTCCTTGGTCGTACACATGACTACTGATCATTTTATTATCTCCTGAAGGTATGGCAACATTGTTCTTTTCTCTTGCCATATTCTGCTCCCCCACCACTCCCCTCCCTTTTCTCTTTTTTTATTTGCGTTAGGACTAGCTGTTCATCTTCCTCAGTCTCACATATCTTGATTAGCTTGCTACAGCCAGCTGCATGTTCAGTGCTTTCTCTTAACTCATTGCTGCTTCATCGATCACCTGGCAGGTGACGGGTTGAGTGCTTGGCGCTGACGCGGTCCCGACAGGTGATCGACGATTTACTCGAGTTTTCACATGCAGCTGTGCGGTCTAAGGGAAACAATCTTGGTATCTACAGAAAGCTGAGGATTTCCTCTATTAGGCGGTACTCTCCCTTGGTGTGTATCTCGCGTTTAATTCTACTTTTTCGCTCATATTATGGGATACCTGGAGATAACTCTGGCTGCCCGTGTTCATCATGTTGTCGGCACCGAAGCATTAGCGAGTGGTAGTGAACAGAAACATCTTATTTCAAGAAGTAATTGAAAGAATAATGGAAGAACGATCAAATGAAGAACTGGAACTGTTTTCCGAACTTGTAGAACTTTTCTGAACTGTTTTCCGAACTTGCCGAATCGGACAGAGAGCATACGAGTGACGATGGTAAGTGCACATACCAAATCATGATGAAGTTTTTGCATTTTTTCTTCAAATATGTGACAGCAGCTCTATGTTTGAGGTTTAGACTATGCACACAGCTGTGTATGTTAAAGATACATTGTTTTTATGTGTTTATTATGCATTGTGTTGACTACAGTTATGATCATATTGATTTTTCATCCATACCTACATGGAGAAAAAGTTTTTGCTGATAGCTGTTTGCCTACACTTTTCAAACCAGTAGTGAGTGAAGTGTGTGTACTGCACACAGGACTGTAGTATTTTTTTTTTTAAAAAGAACATGATTCGAAGTTTTCAAAAACATAATATTTGTTGTTGTATTTGGTTTGGTTCTGTCTGAATATTTTTTGTAAAAAAATACCGAAAATAGTGCGTCTCAGCGTGTCACCGTTGTGGCAGAAAGTTACGTCGGCATTGAGTAAACTTCAGCTCGGTTGGTTCTATTCCACAGCCGGTTATGGGCTTAGGTGCATGTGCGTAATGTTTGAGTTACAGGTTTCCTTCTGCCTTCAATTTCATTCACCTGTGAAAAAAGCTTAGCTGATTTTTTTTCTCTTCAAACATACAATCCACACTGTAAAGGAATGGTAGGCATGTCTGTCAAGTAAACAAAAAAGCAGGTATGCTCTGTGTGTGTGTGTGTGTGTGTGTGAGAGAGAGAGAGAGAGAGAGAGAGAGAGAGAGAGAGAGAGAGAGAGAGAGAGAGAGAGTGTGTGTGTGTGTGTGTGTGTGTGTGTGTGTGTGTGTGTGTGTGTGTGTGTGAGGGAGGGAGAGAGAGAGAGAGAGAGAGAGAGAGAGAGAGAGAGAGAGAGAGAGAGAAAAGTTTTACTTTTCAAAAAACAAGATTAAAAAAGTGGAGATCTCAGCAAACATTCTTTAACAAAAAAAAACAAACAAACAAAAAAAACCCAAGAATCTATGCTTATATGTGGACAGATTAAAGACATTTTACACCTGAACTGATCTGCTAACTCTGGTCTTTTTTCTTGATTGATTTCTCGCACGCATGCGCACACACACACACAAAGCACACACGCGCACACACACACACACACACACACACACACACACACACACACACACACGCACACACACACACACACTCTGAACAGTGATGGCGTATTTCTCAGAACAATACCAAATATGCTGACTCACCTTCCTGGGTCATGTTGACAGCCCCCATTTCTAGCTTGAGTCCATTGATGCTGACATCTGTGACGGCCACCAGATGGTCAAGCACCATTGCTCGAGATTTCATTGTCAGCACAGCTGAACTGTTTCCACAACAATACAAGATCCACAAAACATTACCAGAGGGCTGAAGTCACCCTTTGCACAATCACCTCTGATCTGTTTTACAAAACCTCATGTCAGGCTGCAAAGAGATCTTTATCTGCAAGATAAGTAGAATGCTCCAAACACTTTGAGCTATTGGCAGCTTCACAGAAATTTTGGGACACATGTAATATTCAAATTTGTTAACTTTACAATCATGTAAATTTTTTTGAAGTCTGAGTTTCATACATGCTGTAATTCTATTTTGAAAAATATAAATAATCAAAATAGCATACAAACATCACCTAAGTCTGAAACCTCTCAATGCAGCATTTGATAATCTTAGTTTTTTTTCGCTGTACAAAAAAATGTTATTTTACTGACCAATGCTTATGTGACTTCACAGTTCACAATTCAGGCAATCACATATATCCCCAGAGACTGTAAAAAAAGCCTGTTTCAAGTGCTACATGGGCAACAACTCACTATGAATAAAATTTTGCAAGAAGATTATGACAGGTCATTGCTCACAAAGGAATAATGGAAGTGCAGTGGACTTGATTCCCATTAAATGATGATCCATGTTTACATTGCAAAGTAACCGCTGCCTTCTGACAGCCATACTCAGCAAGGCCTTTCATTCAATCCTATCCTGCACCGATTTGGATGAAGATAAATGATTGCTCATTTCATTTTCCTTGTTCTGAGTGCTGTGTTTTGTGAGTGAAGTCATAGGTCGAAATGCATTATGTTTGTCTTATGATTCGTCTGTCTACATATTTCTTTTTATATCTGTCACTGATGTTTTCCTGCATGTAAAATTATGCCATTCAAATTCCAGAAGGAAAACGGTTCTTACCTACAACTTTTAGCAATCATATCCTTTACATCTTTTTGTTAATGGTCAGATACTTTTCATCTTCCTGTTGGTTTTGTGTTTCTATTTGTTTTCGTGTTTCTATTTGTCCTTGTTCTAAAGATGTTCCATGCCCTTCGACTTATTCAGGATGTAAGCATATATAAACACACTCATAATCATTTTCATCTGCAAACACTTTGCACTTTTAAACTATACTGATCATCACAAGCCAGAACAGGTCGTATGTATCCAAAAGCTTAATTTCACATGGGTAAAAAAAACCATCAGCTCTGTGAATACTGTTCAGAACAGGTCATATGCATCCAAAAGCTCAACTTCACATGGGTAAAAACCATCAGCTCTGTGAATACTGTTAACAACAGACAGACTGTTTATCTCTGGAATCAAAAGTTGTCACTTTCAGTAAACTGATGAATTATAGGTTATACTAATTTGCACAGCTGTTTGTTGTGAGAAATTGCTCACCCTTCTCTCTTTGAGAGAGAGAGACAGAGAGAGAGAGAGAGAGAGAGAGAGAGAGAGAGAGAGAGAGAGAGAGAGGAGGTAAGGTGGGGGATTTGGGGGGAGGATCATGAAACTACTTTTCCATACCTCTTTAAGTGACATCATTTTGAAGATGGTGTGATCCTTTCCTTTTTTAAACCATCATTATCATTTATTAGTACTGGTGGTGATGGTGGCGGTGGCCGTGTAAGTAACAGGAGGAGGAGGAGTAGAAGTAGATGTAGTAGCAGCAGCAGTGGTGGTGGTAGTAGTACCAGTAGTAGTTTCACCATTACTATCATTCTTCTTATCATTATCATTATATTCATACTATAGTTATTACTAAATATGTTAACAAGACTGGCAGTCAAAGTTTCTTTCAAAAGTTGGTCTGAACCAAAGTTGCAATAAGAACTGCTGGGGGAAGGACGGTGGACAGGGGAAGGAAGGCTGAAGACACATGCAAAAAAACCCCAAATAAAACAAATATATATTTCTCATAATAACAATATTAATCATACTAGTAACAACGGGATCTTAATATGCAAGCATGTACAGGGAATAAGGCAGTTACTTACGGACTGCATGGCTATATTCAAACAAATAACTTTGGAAGCACAGGTTGTGCATACGTCATAGATTAAAGCCAATTGATATCAGCACAAAAACTGTATTGATTGGCCAGTTCCAACAGCAGGACGCTGAAGTTTCTTTGAGAACCAAACTGCAATATATTTCAAAAACAGACATAGAGTGGATGTAACAGATGTGTTTCATCATGACTTCGGTACAGCAACATATTCATTTTATGCAAAAATGTTTGGAGATTGACACTGATGAAGATGACTTGACTCAGCTGAAAAACTGATGATTTTGCGCTCTCCTGATGTTCAAACTTAGCAACAAAGCCTTATCGATTTGGTTGTGAAATTGCAGACCAATGAAGCTTTGTTTGATTGGAGAAGCCGAAAGTGTAGGGCTGGTCAACTCGGTACCGAATTTTGGTAATTAAAAAATTTTTTTGTGAACTGCTGCTAAAGTGTTCACAGTTTACACAGCGATAAACATGACCGTCCAGTTCTGCCGAACTGCTGAAGTTGAATCAAACCATAGCAGATCGACGAAAATGTAAATGTCTGCTGTTGTTTTTGGTGATAAACAACTGACCTAATCGAGGTCAGATCTGTGATCTCGGGCTGACTAGCTGCCAAATCGAGATCAACTTACAAACAGGATGAATTTCCTTCATACTTTAACGCACTCTTATTTGTTCTCATTCAGTAATATTGTATTTCTGTACTTTGGACAGTTTTCTGTGCTAAATACAGAAAAATCGATAGAGGAAGGTCTGGAAAATGTGTCAAAACACAACTCTGTGACTGTGAGCCAGTGAAGTTGTCAGGTCTGGGTCAGCGTAAAAGTCATCATCATAGCTAGAAAAGTGCTCCAACCATCTAGACCTGCTGCTCCTTGACTAGCAATCTTTACAACTGATGAAGCAGAAGACCAAAGCCTGCAAAGTTCCCATCATTTGATCACAAAACAGTCATCCACAGACCCAGGGGTAGTCACTTTTGTCCTCCATAGCAAAATTCACATTCCATGGATACCAAAGCACAACAGTCATATGAAGGAGCAAAAGTTTAAGGCACCACATTCTTTCCCCTTGCTGTCCACATATTGGACACATTTTGTGGCCCCTAAAGTCATGTAGATCTGACCAAGAGCTACAGAAAAAAGAAAAAAAAAAAAAAACTCGGGATCTTTGCCAACCCTAAAGGTGGCTGAGATCTGTAAATCAGTCTGATGCACAATGCCACAAACCACCACACACTGGCAGGAGGAAGGTTGTCTGTATTAGTACACAGACAGAATGATCTCAATATCTTTCTCCTCCTGACAAGCATGCCAGGGGGCAACTCTGAGACAGCTTCCTCAAGATAATGTCTTGTTGAGTCATGTCAGCATAGCTGAGGTGGTGGTGTTTTCGTTTCAGTTCTTCAAGCTGTTCATCCAAGTCTCCTTGGTCCAATCCAAGACGCAGATCGGTCACTTCCCTTGCATGATAGTCACAACATCCCACACCGAAGGGATCTGATGATTTGCCAGGAATGCTTCCTGAATCCCAGCACACGCACAAACTTGCTGTCTGACAACAGCATCTGTCTCATGTTCCAGGCATGAGAAATGATGAAGTCAACTGAAGCACATGTTCTTGATTTCTGTTTGTCCAGACCAGCCTGTGGGTGTCCAGCTCTTCCATTTACACAAAAGGTCAGACATCACTACTGTAATCACAACCTCCAGGCTCTCACTGCAGAGCGTCCATGCCTTTACCAAAGGGCCACCATTCTTTTCCTGGTGATGGGTAGTGCAGTGCTGAAACTTGTCCATCATCATCATCATCGCCTACTACCCCTCCTGGGGTACAGGCTGCCAACCAAGGCCCTCCAGGCATCTCTGTCCTGGGCTCTTTTTTTCCAGCTGGTTCCAACTCGTCCGCTTTGTGCAAACCTCTTTGATTAGACGTTTTGTTCCGTCATAAACAACTATGACACAAATGCAGACTTCAGTGGTTCAACAATGTGTACATGTTCCAAAACTGTATGATAAAAACTCCTTCACAGTAGGTCTGTGAGCCATTTCCAGTCCCCGACTGCTGGGTAAAAAGTCCTGGGTGACTCAGTAACAGAACATGGAATACCAACAGCCCAGGGAGGCATTTACGAATTGGTGCAGGTCTCAATGGATATTTTCAGATGACAACAAGAAAGAGATTTTGTACACATGCTTTCTCCTTTCTCTTAGGTCTTGACATTCTCTGACGTTGAAAGTGCATGATGTTTTGTTGCTAAGTTCATTTAAGAACTATAATTAACTGGATGCAACGTCAACGTCAGGTGTCATCGACTGTAATGCAGTGACAAGAGAAAGTAATTATCATATAATGTGCTGAGACAGACACACGAACAACAGTAGTGTTGTTCTTTTAGTGTTCAAAACTGATTTTCTCTGGGCAAAAGGCAACATTTGATGATGCTCACTTAAGAGACATTAAACATGAGAGGAAAAGCCCATAAAACGGCGTATCATTATTTTGACGCCTTTCTTCCCCCACTTTGCCAGAGCAATGCTACTACATTCAACAAAGTCAAAACAGCCATGTCTAGTTTTTGACAGCAATGGCTGTTACAAGGATATCATCATCTGTGACACATCCATCCAGTGTCGCACAGACAGGTCCTCCAGCTGAGCTGCACTTACCTCAGGTCTTCAGAGACTTTCACCAGGGTAATCTTTGAAGCAAGTGGGAAAATATGCTTCAAAATCCCTCTTTCCTTGTTCTGGACGTTATTAATGAAAAGTGACCTCTCCTTTACATTCTGATCTGAAAAGGAAGACACGCATAGTTATCGCAGATGGCCTTGCCCAACAAGCTAAAGCCTGAGCATTCTCTGTGTAAGCTTATGAAAGACTGAGAGAAAGCTTCAAGTCATTCAGTGAAGAACCTATGCATGCCACAATGTGAATGTTGGTCAATTTATCTGTCCAACATATCACAGTCTTAAACTCTCAAGCCTGGTTAATGCCAGGAGAGAGAGAGTGTGACAATTAGCAGGGTACAGCTCTGCTTTGCAGTCCCATATCAAACTGATTTCCTTTTCATAGATAGAATGGTTTACCATTTTACTTTTGATCCAGTATGGGGAAGGAACAACAGTTTCAAACGCCAAGGCCATACTGACATGATAACTTCAGTTAACACAATCTCCAGTGGTTTTACCTTCAAACCTGAGTTTTCATTTATATCAAAACCACCACCACCCCCTGAAAAAAAAAAAACAACAACCCCAAACACAAATGAAAACTTACCACAAGGCCAAGCTGACTGACACAGACTCTACAGCAGCTACAGCTTTGTGGACTGATGACATTATTTTAAGTTTGGAATATTTCAGCTGTTTCACGAGTCTTCCATTGTTCCTTTGCTTAGCTACTTCAGCAGCATAGCTGGCTTGGAAAAAATGCTATCCACTGCACAGACATGCTTTCAAGGGATATAACCCGTATGTTCCATTATATGAAGATCACATAACAATTTGTTTTGTCTTCATTCTAACCAGGTCACTTTATCAATTAGATCACACTATACTGGCAGAGACAAATTTAGGATCTGCGAAGTTTCAATATGGCTGAATGTCCACGTAGATCAAAGTACTGACTGTGCAGTACAGGTTTGAAATCACGCTAGTCCATGCACAGTTCATGGCACATTTCATGTCAATGTGTTCAGGGATGACAGCAACTGCAGTCCTATCTGGCACACAGCATGTAAAATCTGCATGCATCAATGACCATATATTGTGATATCATTAATGGGGCCAGGATAGTGTAAGAAGAAGTCACAAACTTCAACCGTATGTTTGATGACGCAGTTCTGCCGAAGTATTCATCAACAGTGGTGTGATTTAACGATCTGTGAACTAAACATCACAGTGTTTCAGACAGTAACAAGAGATTTTTTTTATGTGCTGAATACAGTGTTCATGATGATTGCCATAACAGACATTTTACAGGAAACGTTTAGTATGCAGCAAGCTATGGTTCTGATTTTCTGTGCGCAAGAACACTGCTCACACAATAAATGACTGCATATGGACATGTGTGACTAGCTGTGAAAGAAGTCCAATAAAGCATGAACAATGTTCAATTCAATAGTTTTGTGCAGAAGTTGACAAGCACACTGTGCCCCTAAAACAAATGTTTCCTATCTGACTCAAATATTTGATGTCAGCAAAAAAGCCCAGCTAGTGACTGGATCTTTCTCCACACTCCCAAACTCTATTACTCATTCTGCAGACATGCATGATATTCTTTGGCCAAAATGGTTTCTTTCTTTCGCAGTTCTTCAGCAAGAACTTGTGATGTTCACCACATGGAAGATTTCTGCGTATGCAACACATCTTTATTTATCCCACCATGAAATAGCCACATCGGCCCTTTGGTAATGATGTCTAAACATGACACCAGAGCGCATGTTTTATTTTTTTCAGTCATCCATCCCACCTATACACAATTGCCTGTTTTTCTCTGTATGGGTGGAATTAAATTTAATATGCATGCAAGGTTTTTTCCTGCATGCATTCATGCATGGGCCCTGGATTTAGTCTCCTCCGAAAGACCAGGAGGGGACTGGAGTCTGCACAGATGTCAACTCTGAGAAGAGAATCTCTTTCAACCTGGCTGTTTTTGAGCAGGATTCTAACCCCACACTTTGGAAAAATCGCTGGGCCAAACAGGCCCCAAGAGGCAACAAGGGATGGTAAACTGTTTTTCTGTCGTATTCAATACTTGAGAATCTGCTATGGATGAGCAAGTTGTTTTTTTTTCCTTCCCACATACAGTTTTATTTACTGGTAAACTGACAGTCAGTGAGCAGACCTATTTCAAAAGAAGATCGTGTGCCTTCTTTTTACAATTCCTCATCCTTGTCCCTGCTCCCATCCACACAAAATGTGTAATGCAATGCAATATTCCCATAACACCATGGTGAAAATCCATTACAGACTGGACTGCTACCATCAGCTCCAAAGACAGATGGTTGCAGAATTGACAGATTACATGACATATCCTCATAACCAGGTTGACCAATGTTTATGAGAATCTGTCAAAGCCTACATGACTCTTTCAGTTCATGCAGGATCTGCTAAAAGAAAAGAGATCAGTTTAGTTTGACTCTTAAGTAAAAATAAGGTCTTCAGAAGAATTAGCTGTACACAGCAGGACCATTCACAAGGCTTCACACACGAGTCCTTGACCAAGGACTTTGAAATTGCATCAACAGTCTGAACACATGGATTGGAACAAAGAAAATTCTGTTGTTCCATGCTCAAAGTTTCAGCTAGCAAAATCCAAGCAGTTGATTCGCACTTGTACACATTTGTACTTACGCAACACAGCTGGATACAAACATATGCATAAAAAAGATCCACACATCACATGCGTGAAGATTTCGTTAACTTATACAGTGTACTCACAAGTATTTACAGGGGTGGGCTTGCACAGATTTTGCCGGAAAAATAGGCAGTCTTCAAGGTGAATTTCGCTGTAAAATGAATGCATCAACAAACTGATTAACCTCATCTCAGTCACAACTTTTGCCCCTCATACCGCACAATTTGGGACTTATCTATAAAATATCAGTCATCACACATACCATTAAACAAACTGATTTTCATAAAGCTTAACTTAGAACAAATTTTCACACATTTTCCGCACTTTCTTAACTGACAATTCCAATCTACACAATCTGGGTCCTGTTGGACCCATATTTTTCACACAGCTACCCAGGTGATTATTCTGATTCAAACAGAACAAGTTTTATCCTTAAACAGCTACCAATCATTTCAGCATTAAATTTACAGTGAGCAGTACTGGATTACCCATTATCACCATCAGATCTTTACAGCAAGTTCACACTTTGCAGAGCTGAGTAAACCCTACACTGACCAATCATTTTAAGTCAGTTAACTGCTTGCTGTGTGGAGTTACACTATACTGACCGCCAACTGTAGCTAGTTAAGGTTTGCAAATACTCAGTTACCTTCCACTGACTACACTCATTCAAAGCAAGTTAACAGTTTGCAGCTCGGAGTTACTCTACACTGATCACCGATTGCTCACAGCTAGGTAATCGTTTGCAGCACTGATTCACCCTTCACTGACCATCAATCATTTACAGCCATTAACTGTTTGCAGCACTGAGTCATCCCACAATGACCATCAATCATTTATTGTGAGCCAATTTTGCAGAGATGAGATAGTCTACATCAACCAGCGATGACCTTCAGCAAGTAAACAGTTTCCAGTGCGGAGTCTGTTTGCAGAGATGAGATAGTCTACATTGACTAACGATTAGCTACAGCAAAAACCAGTTTCCAGTGCTGAGTTACCCCACACTGACTGCAGGTAAAGCATTTCTTGCAAGTTCACCGTTTGCAGAGTTGATTTACCCTACACTGACCACCAGTTATTTATAGTGACTGACTGAGATAAATAAATGTGCACTGTCAACCCAAAAAATCAAACCGGTTTAACCTAAAATCAGTATTAGCATACTTTTCAACATAAGTATGCGTAATTTTTGTGATCAATAAATATTCCTACATTTTCCTTGAAGGCTCTGTGTGTATGTGTATGTGTGTGTGTGAGTGAGTGAGTGTGTGTGTGTGTGTGTGTGTGTGTGTGTGTGTGTGTGTGTGTGTGTGTGTGTGTGTGTGTGTACATGCATCTATGTGCTAGGAGCTCAACCTTCCACATTTTTGTAAAAGAGAAGGTGACGTATGGGTTGGGGTTCATTTCTTTTGATGTTACAGATCATGCAGCAGAAAACAGAGTGACACCTGATCTTGCAGCAGCTACAACACAAATCACTTTAAAACCCGACTAATCAGCATCCTTTAGTAAAAATTTATACCCTCTCTCCATTTTTTTCCCCCCTTCAATACTTCAGGGTCTGTAATTGCCACTTTGTTCCTGTATATAAGTACATTGTTGAAGATGCAAATGCAGCAAACGTGATTTCTATGTGTGAGAACTGGTGACAGCGGTTATTCCTTGGTCAACATATGCCAAGTCAAGCGCTGATGTTAACAGATCTGAAAGATTAAGGATGCAGTGCAGTGCAGGATAATCCCATACTGACCACGAGTCCTGTACAGCATTTTTACTGTTCACAATGCTGAATTACCTGATACTGAAGTTCCAACAGTGGTCATTAACAATTAACTTGCTGCAAACCATTCACTTGTCCTATAAGACTGGTGGTCATTGTGGGGTAATTCAGCACAGCAAATGATCAGCTTGTTGTAAATGACTGGTGGTTACTGAAGGGTAATTCAACTCTGAAAAGGGTCAATGTGCAGTATTTCTAGTCTAATCTTAAGTTTATGATCATAGCTCTGCTGACACGCAGCTAAACATACGTAGGGGGATAAAAGGGTCAGTAACGAAAAGAAACACAAGTTGTGGAGAAAAAAAAGTACAATCCTGAAAAGGAAAATGGCAAACAAATGGCACAAATGGCAAAGACAATATGTGCATTTTACAAACACTTGATAACATAGTAGTTAAACTATAGGCACCCCTTTGTGTAACTGTTCACTTCCAGTTAAGAAAAAAAAAAAGAACTTTTTTCAAAATGTAAATGGGAAATAAATTCCTCCCTCCATCCCTCCCTTTCCCCTCCTGGAAGGTTATAAATTGTGACAATGGGGAAAAAAAATGCGTAGAACTTTGTAGAACAAGGACTGGAAAATGGCCTACAATTTTTTTTTTTTTTAACCAAAAAAGCAGCAGACAAGAGGTTCAAAATTTGGTGGGGGAAAAAAAAAGAAAAGAAAAAAGTTGAACAAACTGGGAAAAAGGAGTATTTTAACAGTTAACTAGTTTTACAAATCCAAGTCCTCCAAGATTCACATTGCCATCACTGATCGTGCAGTGGACTGTGAAATTAAAATGTTGTCACTGTTTACTAAAATTTTTTCTCAAATGTT
Source organism: Conus betulinus (assembly GCA_016801955.1). Classification (NCBI taxonomy): domain Eukaryota; kingdom Metazoa; phylum Mollusca; class Gastropoda; order Neogastropoda; family Conidae; genus Conus; species Conus betulinus. The sequence goes on along the minus strand of JADBJO010004130.1, from coordinate 113,105 downwards.
ACTTTTTCTTCTTTTTTCTTCTTTTTCAACAACTTATCTTCAAACTGTAACTCTTCCAACTAGTTCACAAAATATTTCCAATGAAGTACCTCTCTAAATGCTAAAAAAAAAAAAAAAAACTCTCTCACTTCCTAAAATACTACAGAGAGAGAGAGAGAGAGAGAGAGAGAGAGAGAGAGAGACACACACACACACACACACACACACACACACACACACACACACACACAAGAGAGAGTGAGAGAAAGAGAGAGTCTGATCTTGACCCAGACAGTGTGATACCAACTCTTAGTGGGAATAACAGAACAAAGGGCAAGGCATCTCTATGGAGCTGGGAGTAATTTTAATTGGCATCATGCTGTGACTCTGACATTGCTTGCTGCTGCCAATATGGTTCTTGCTGTGGTCAGATAACTATTTCACATTTATGTATCATACTTTATTAACGCACCTTTCATGCCTTTCATACCCAAGCTCCATCGATCAAAATCGTTATCACTGAATTGTGACCTTGACAACTGAAAATGACTATCACAAAAATTGTAGCTCCCTTCCAGATCTGTCTGGCCATTTCTTTGTGAATACATTCTGTGAACATTTACTAAGCGCAAGAAATCAACAGATAAATTAAGATTTTCTCTGACCCTGATGACATACCTTTGGTGCACTCTTCCAAAGAGAACGCAGTTGGCACTGAAACAGTTGTTTCGTTTCGAGTCACTTCCTTCCATCCAATCGGTTTCCGTCTATCTATTTCAATGGTGACGCTGTTACTACTGTGGGCACTGAACATCAAGTTGTGTACAATTGGCAAACTCTTCCGGCAAAACAGTTCCAAGCATCTGCAGGACAAACACAGGGTTTTACATCATGTACAAACTGAGATGTGTCATGAATTGAAATCAGAAACCATGAAAAGATACAGACTGAAACGCTGTAAATGTGTACAGAAAAATAACTGAAGGGTATGAAAATGCACAAAGACTGGATTGGTTACAATATCTCTATTTATGACTGTTGACAAAGTGATGTAAAAAATCTATAACAATCGTCATGACACCCTTACAATTTACTGTCACAGAACAATAATTTGAATAAATGAAAATTAACTGAACTTTCAGCACAGGGTTTCCTCAAATTAACCCTTCCAAGTTTACACTATGGGCAGTCTCTCTGGCCTGGTCAGTCTGGGTTGAACTATGAAGGGAATGGGTAAACATCGAACATCTCAAAAACAATTTTACCAAGAAAACTAACAATTTCATTTGGTTAATGAAAAAATAAATGTGTATTAGCATATCAAAATTTCATGTAAAAGGATGCAGTTACTAAATTTTGATTCTCTGACATACTCAAACACTATTTTATTCTTAATATATCGCCATTTTTTAATGTAAGCATAAAAAAACACACTAACTCTTAAAATTACTCAACCTCATATGGACAAACGTTCTGTGCAAGTTACTTCCCTTTCTTAGCAATTAATTCATCTATGTGACCTGAAAAGTGGTATCAGTAAATGGCCTGCTCGAATTAATACCATCCAACTCAGTTTTAGTAGGTCAGAATCAAAGCAAAATTCTGGATTTGCTAAAAATATTGGAAACTGTGCATTAACACAGATCAACCTCTATCTTCACCCCTCATTTTCTTTTTCTAGAAAATGAAAACTAAAAAAATGAAGAATTCCTATCCATGAAAGCCTCTAAAATATGAATTAAGACTACTAAGAGACCAGAATTTCTTTTTCAACTAAACGGCAAGCAAATTCCATGGTATTGTTAGGGAAACCATACTATAGGAGGGATGGGAAAGGATTAACATTCTGAAATTCAAAAGCGATCTTTTCACATAAATATTCTCACAAATGACTCGCAGGAACAGCCCATTCTTAGGAGAGTCCTTATTTACTAACGGGACGATTCTTGAGAAAGTCCTTATTTACTGAAGCATTTGACAAACTGTGAAAACACATTACTGTGTAAGTTCTCTCACAAATTTTCTGTTTCTGACTCCTTTCTACTTTCCACAGTCTGTTTCCAGATTTATGCTCACTTGAATTACACAGAAACAAAAAATGCATGCACACGCATCTACTTAAACACAAACACATGAACACTAACAGAAATATGTGAGTTACATGAGTAACACAGTCATTTGTAAGTTACATGACAAAACAAATGTTAATCATAATCAAGACAAGACTCTTTTTCAAAACTTCGTAGCTAACCAAGAATTGATGTGTATGATTGTATACCATTGAACAGATTATATACCACTGAACAGATTTTTCCTACCCAAGCTGAAAAATTCAGATGCCAAACGTCTTTCAAACATTCTATTTTCATTTTTCAAATTTTATCCATGCATGTAAACAATACATTGAAATTTGAAAATGATATACTTTAGAGTATGAAGATTTCTATGCACATTTTCTGATAAACGTCTTCCAACGACTTTTTTTTTTAAAAAACAGCCATTGTTAAAGTCAGAAAACAGAATCATTCATATTATTGTTCAGCAAGTGACAGCAATTACTGAGCAAATTCATGGACTGTTTTTTTATCAAGCATGTACTGGATAAAATCAGTAAAATGATTCAGAAGATTATTATTATTATTGAAGTACTGACTAGAAATCTATATTTCAAATAATTGTACTTTTAAAAGTAAATTTCACGAGACATCAGCAGCTGTATTTAAACACTGCCCATATCATGTAAACTTGAGCAGTTTTCTAGGGTTAGCTTTAATCTAAAATCACTGGTATATAAACTGGTTCAGATGATTTCATTTTTGTTTGACCAGGATTTGGCAGTGGGAAAAAGCACCTCAGTATTCGCAGCACTTGCTTTTTTCTGACCGTTATGACCAGGCTACTGGTTTTGTTTGAATGGTTTGCCTAAAGTATGTTTGTCTTACTGATTCTTTAAAAATTACCAGTGCAATCTCTAGTTCTCAAATTTACAAAGAAGGGTGTGCGCAACTGCTGGGCCTATTAAGAGTTTTCATTGCTAGGGAAAAGAAAACCTGCTAACAAACCACAAAAGTAAATAACAGTGTGCATATTACTGTCTACAATACTGGAACAAGACCTGGGACATGAAGGAGAAAAAAAGAAAAAAAATTACAAACATGTTTTTTTGTGTGTGTTGAGGCGAGGGGATGGGGATGGGGGTGGGGGTGGGTGGGAGCATGAAAGTAATTATAAATATTTAGCCCAATATTCATGCTTTCCTCTTTCAACTATTATGCAGCTGTTGCAGACAACTAAACGAAGTAGACAGGAAAACTACTATTTTTAAGAGGATAGGTTGTACTGATTGTGACATGAATGTCATCAAAATGAATGTTTGAACATGGAATGTCCAAAACTTGATGCACCACAAATGAAACTTCCTCCTCTTTTCCACAGGAAAACTTTAAAGACTTATTTCTTTTATGTGTGTGTGTGTGTGTGTGTGTGTGTGTGTGTGTGTGTGTGTGTGTGTGTGTGTGTGTGTTTTAATTTTCAAGACTATCTTTTAAAAATGTCTCACTTCAACACTTTTATACCACTTTCGTTTATACTTTCCTTGTTTAATTAATATGCCTACTTCTCCTGTTAAATCTGTCGAAAAATGTTCACAGCATTGGGTCTCCTAAGCCCAATCTTTTGCAAGTGTGACTATGCAAACTTAAGTCCTTCAATCAACACATTTCATCAACACCAGAACTTTTACAAAATCTCACCTTGGTGCAGGCCGAGGACCAAGAGCCATTCGCACACAATCAACACTCTGCAGTATTGAGGTAAAATCTGGGCGTACCATATCAACATATGACACAGGGTAGATTCGAACACAGCACTGGAAGCAGCCTGTCCACAAAAAAATTAACATTTTCCTTTCATTAGAATAACTTCCATTACTACCTTTTAAGATTATACATCAATATTATTACCACTTTCTTCACATGTACAATGAATAATCACCAAGAATGTCAATATAATAATTTACATAGTTCAAGAATACTTGTTCAGTCAGAATGTACAATGAATAATCACCAAGAATGTCAATATAATAATTTACACAGTTCAAGAATATTTGTTCAGTCAGAAAAAAGACAAACTTCAAACAGATAAAATTTATGGCCTATCTCCAACCAGTTTTATCTCGAAGTTGAAATGAATCAGTTTTTGTGAAAAGTCACCCCAAACATAAATGGGACATTAATTAAATAAATTGATAAAACAACCTATGACTCAGTATACTTACACTACAAACAGGGTCAACAGTAGAAAAAAAGAAGTTAAAAAACAAGTATATTCTGGGTTCCCAAGGCGCTTGCCATTATCACTGTGGTTTGAAACATAAGCCAGATCAGGCGTGCTATTGATTACAGGTGTAATTCAATATCAACAAGAAAGAAAGTTCAAAGTTAAATACAGCTGTCATGGGGTATATCGGTTATCTTTCCCTGACACACATTTTGGTCCAAAGCCACACTTCACTGCTTGCGAACAGAATTTGTTCCCAAACTAAACATGATCATGAAAGAAAGCGAACAACACGAGTAATAATGATAATAACATCATAAACATGGCAAATACCTTTAACACAGAAATCAACATTTACGCTATTCATAAAAGTCATCAGCCTTCAGCAACCTTTCACAGACCACAGTCAGCTTACTTGTCCCTTCATCTCTGCCCTGTTGTTATTCACACTGTCCCACCCCATCCACCTTTCCTTCTCCGTCGTATTCACCCACCTACTTACTAGCTTCACTGGAACTGTTACTGACATTCTGGCTTCATGTTTTTCTTTAATCGTTTATGGTACTTTAACACACAGTAATTGCTTTTAAACTTTCAAATGAAAAGTACCATCATCCTTCACTCTCTCTCTCTCAGTCTCATTCACTCACACGTATACACACACACACACACAATATTTCCCTTTTTTCAAACCCTGCCACTGAAGAAAACACATGTATGTCCTTTTGTGTAAGGTTGGTCGAGTGGCATTTTTGCTTTATGATGTCTTCATACAAAAGAACAAATGTGATACTGTGACAAATGCAGCAATTTTTTAATGACAAAAATTGTTACAGGATTTTCAGCAACAACATTTCTTTCATTTTCAAGAATTTAATGCTCTTCTCTGTGATTAATTTGATTTTCTAATAGTAATGACCTTTTTAAATCTAACCTCACTTGCCGTATCTAACAACATGAACTTGTCAGAATATCAGTAAAAATATCAGTAACTGCCTAACAATGCCTTGTATAAGATGCTATTATCAATACAATGAATGATACAGACAGGATATCCTCAGTTACTTATTCATCCCCACCCCTTACCCAATCCCCCAAACCAAAAGAAAATAATGATAGTATTAGAGAGGGGGAGAAGGAAAGTGGTAAAAAAAAAAAAGGGGTGGGGAACAAGAATGGGGGGGGGGGGGGGGGAAGTTAAACAAAAAATATTGCTTTGGATGGAATCTCATTATCAAAAAAATCATTCATATTTTCCATACACTTTGTTAAATAAATAAAAAACATATAAGTTTAATAGCAATGGTATCTCAATTTTCTTTTTTTTAATGCAATCATACACAAAAGCATGTTTTTTTCCATAATAAAAATCAATCTGAAATATTTGCCTGTCAGCAAATCTGTCACCAATTTAAGTTTTTATACAGTTTCTAAGTCCCTGTGTGATCATTGAAAATACATAGTCAACAAAAGTTAAGAGAAAAATTACTCACTTCATCAAAAAAGCAGTCCAAAGTACGCTTGAGGGATGCAGGTGTGCCTTATCGTTTGTGTGTGAAGGGACTTGGGAAAGCTCCATTTTTTGTCAGGCTGCCAGAGGTCCCCTCCTCTGTTTCTCCTTGATCTGCTGTCGCCACTGTCTTATTTTCATTGCTTGTTTGTGATTCATCTGGATCTTCTGTCTGCTCTTTCTGGGTAGAATCCAGCCTTTCCTCAGATTCATCTTCCATTTCAAAATCAACGTCATCAGCTACTTGCTCCTCCTCTTCCGCTGTGTGTGCAATTTCAGCTTCAGCCTCCTCAGCCTTTTTTTTGTTCCACAGCTCTTCAACCCAGCTGATATCACTGACACCCTCTTCATTTTCTTCATCGATGTCGACTGCAGCACCATCATCAGGACCATCAGCCCCATCGCCAATAAGCTCCTCACCACCAAACTCTCCACCATCTTCAGCATGTACATCATCTTCTCCAGGCTGAATGCTTTGTTCCATGTCACCTGACTCCTCAAATGATGTATTTTCTCCACCATCTCCTTCCACCCCTTCCATTTCCATCCTTTCATCTACTTCCGTACCTTCAAATCAGCTGCACCTTCAGCAACTTCTGCCTTTTCCGTAGTAACTACATCACTGTTTTCGGCCTGCTCTGTAACTGCAGCTCCTTCTCCCAACTCTGCTGTGGGTGCTGCTGAATTCTTCGATGTTCCTCCTCTTCCTCGGGTTCGTCCCTTAGCTACCATGATTCTGTCAGTTCTCAGAGACTCAGTGAAGTTTCTGAAACAGGTATAGGGTATTCTTTAACATATACATGTTTGACAGTTTTACTTTTAGGCTCATTTACTAAACAAAAAGAATAAATGATTATCTTCTTCTTTCCTTTGATGCCCACAATCTTGAGGACGATCATTCCGGCACATAAAGGAGAGGTGGGGGGGGGGGGGGGGGGGGGGGGGGGTGTTGCAGACAGTCCACTTGTATGCTCTAGTCATGTTCACTATCATTCTCATTTGTCCATAAACCATAGCCAAAGTCTGTTACCGTAAGGGCCACATGGTATCAGGAAAACTGATGATGACAAATCTTGTTCTGCATCAAGTTTATCAACAGCCAAAATATAATTACATAGGAAATACAAGTTTTCTCAGATGCTTGATTCAGATACTTTCTGAGCTGGTACATCATCTGAATGATTGGGGGGAGGGGGGGGGGGGGGTGAAGGCGGCTTTTTTACGTAATTTTATTTGGCTTTGTTTGTGTGTGTGTGTGTGTGTGTGTGTGTGTGTGTGTGTGTGTGTGTGTGTATGTGTGTGTGTGTGTGTGACCCAGTGATGCTTGGGGGGGGGGGGGGGGGGGGGGGGGGGGGGGGGGGAAGAGAGAGAGAGAGAGAGAGAGAGAGAGAGAGAGACACACACACACACACACACACACACACACACACACACACCACTGGCTGAGTGATTCCCTTGCGTGTCAATGTCGCTCATCAACACGGCTTCTGGGCATTTTGTGTTTTGAAAGAATTGGTGTTCAGTAATACCAGTGAGATGACAGCATTCATTTTGTGGGTGTAAATGTTTATAACCCTTATTCCACAAATAAGGTAAGACTGAACAATGCGGATGCAGATGCCCTGTCACGTTTGCTTGAGCAACAGTCATTGGAAAACATGTGCCTGTGGAATCAGTCAGGGCAGTCTGCAAGTGTCTGCAGCCAGCAGCTTACATGGAGTGTTTGGCTGCAGCAGCTGAAGTCATTGACAGCTATGCACCAGTGGGCCTGAGCCTGCAGACTCTCACCGCAGATCAGCTCCAGGCAGCCCAGAGACAAGATCCTGCTGCAACAAAGTTGCTGATCAACTCTTCGGAGACACATCCCCAGACACACGAACTACAGAAACTCGAGCTGATCAACGGAGTTATGTACCGCAATGTCCAAATCAACGACCAGCCAAGGAAGCAGCTGGTACTTCCTGCAAGGTACATCAGCCACGTGCTTACCTGTCTGCACAATGACATCGCCCACCCAGGATGTGATACAATGCCAAGTCTCATCCGTGAAAGATTCTTCTGGCCAGGCATGTCCAAAGACATTGACAACTAGATTCAGCAATGCCCACGCTGTCTACACCCGGATGACTCCCACCAATAGCCGTGCACTGGCCCACTGGATCTGGTGTGCATGGACTACCTGACTCTGGAGCTATCCAAGGGAGGTCATCAGCACATGCTGGTCATCACAGATCACTTCACGAGGTTTGCGCTTGCTGTCCTGACACGAAACCAGACCGCACGTATCACAGCTGAGGCCTTCTTTAACCACTCTGTTGTGCACTACAGCATGCCCAAGCATCTACACTCTGATCAAGGTGCCAACTTTGAGAGTCAAATCAAAGAACTCTAGTCTGTGGTATCTTTGGAAGTGCCAAGTCACACACCACACCCTATCACCTTATGGGAAACGGGATGTGTGAACGTTTCAACAGAACTCTCATGGACATGCTGGGAACTCTGGCACCTGGACAGAAACGAGACTGGAAGAGCCATGTTGGACCTCTAGTGTATGCCCACAACTGTATGTGACATGAGTCCGCAGGGTTTTTCCCCCATTGTGCTGATGCTTGGTCGAGACCCCCGTCTCTGCCTATAGATGCTGCCTTTGGACTGACCTGCAATGACCCACACAAGTCCCCCTCAACAGACACATGGAGTCACTTCGTTCTCACCTGAAGGAGTCCTCTGAGTTGGCTACGCAGCAGCAGACAAAGCTCAAGTCAAGCAAAAGAAACACCATGACAAGAGAGTAAGACTAAGAGATGCAGCTGTAGAGGATGGCGATCAGGTCCTTGTCAAGATTGTGGCATTCAACGGAAAACACAAACGGTCAGACAAGTGGGGAGGAAGCAGTCTACCAGGTGTTAGATCAACCAAACGTTGACATCCCAGTGAATGCAGTCCAGAAGGAAGACAGAACTGGGAAGAAGAGAACACTGCATCGCAATCTGCTGTTGCCTTGAGAGAGGCATCGAGGAGAGGCCAGTGCTCACAAAGGGGCATTCCAACAGCAGAGACCATCAAAGACGTCAAACTTGCGCACAAAGAAAATCCAAGCAGCATCACAGTAACACTAACAGTGAAGCAACAGACACTGAGGACAGTAGTGAGGAGGAAGTAGTGATGTTGGACGATGGCAAGCATTCCGCAGCAGAGGCAGCTCAACCAACTGCATCAGAAGGGAATCAGATGGCAGCTGAAGAGGAGACGGGTACCCAGGAACTACTTCAAGAAGTGGAGGATCTGCACAACATGGGTCAAAATGGAAGAGTCCACATCAAAACATGATGAAACTGTGCCTAAGACGGTTGCTGAAGACAGCGACAGTGAAGGAGAGTGCAGCCATCGCCTGTGTCGCCCCCCTCATCCATCAGGCGACTCACCAGTGCCAGCTCCTCGTCGGTCAACAAGGGGCCGGGATCAACCTCAGTGGATGAAGTCAGGAGACTTTGTCATGCTTCACCTGACAGCCCAGCCAGATCGGCTGAGTATGTGGATTATTTGATGAAAACCGACACATTGAAGGAAATGTCAGACTGGATGACAAAGCAGTTGTAAATAAGATTTTAGGACAATAGTACAACTTACAAGTAGATAAAGTTCAGAGTTCATAATATATAAGTTTTCTCCCATTCTTGCAAAATGTCTGGGGCGCCATTTTTTTCATCAGAGGGGTGTATGTGTGTATGTGGGACCCAGTGATGCTTTGGGGGGGGGGGGGGGGGGGGGGGGGGGGAGAGACACGCACACACACGACTGGCAGAGTGATTTCCCTTGCCGCGGCTTGCATATCAAGGTCACTCATCAACACAGCTTCCAGGCATTTTGTGTTTTGAAAGAATTGGTGTTCAGTAATACCAGTGAGATGACAGCATTCATTTTGTGGTGTAAATGTTTATAACCCTATTCCACAAATAGGGTAAGTCTATTTTGGATTATTTCTCTGTTGGGTCTTTTGTTAAAAATAAAAGACTTTAGCTTACTCAGTTACTTATTAGGCCTGATCGTTTTTCTGAGTCATTACATTTTGATTTAGTATGTTAGTTTATTGTTTACAGTGACTTAATTTCTCTTTGGATCAGCTTGAAAACTAAGGGATTTAATATAACTTGGATAAGGGTGACCTAGTAGTTAGCTATTATAACTGTAAGATTATTTTTTGTGTGAATACATAATTCATTGAAAAGTACTATTAATTGATCTGGTTAAACATCCGATCAGCAGGGACGGAGCTGATTTAACATTAATCATACTTATATATAAATACTGAGTTACTTTTTCTCAAGTTTTGGGGGAATGATTTCCTTTCATTATTTTTTTCCTCATAATGCTTTGTTTTATCAATCTAGGATCTTAATCCCAAGTTTTGGATGTTGGTTGAAAAGGTACTCTATTGTAATTTGTAAGTACTGAGACACAAGAAGTTAGTGTATAGTTATTAAATAGTGTTTCTTGGTGTGTTTCAGGGTTTTTTTTTCAGGTTTTCTTCAGTTCTCCTTTTTGGTGTTCAGCACATCTTCATATGTGACACTGACTGAATCTTGAACAGCTTCAATGAAAAGGCAGGGACTGAGGGAGCCAAACCCAAAAGGACTGGACTCAGTTTATTTGCCAGAGTGCGGTTCTGTTACATGTGTGTGTGTGTGTGTGTGTGTGTGTGTGTGTGTGTGTGTGTGTGTGTGTGTGTGTGTGTGTGTGTATGCGTGCGTGCTTGTTTTCTTTCTTTTTTTCTAATAGTGGTGATTATTTTCAGTATATGGTGATATTGTTCTAAATAACATTGTTTCCTCAACAATGGACACACTTTGAGGAAGACGGCATCCTCTGTCCGTAGCAGCATGGGTTCAGGAGAGACAGATCCTGTGAGACCCAACTCCAAGAACTGGTTGATGAGCTGGTAGACAACTTGGAAGCATGTGTGCAGACAGACATCCTTATCATGGACTTTTCAAAGGCCTTTGATAAAGTGAACCACAGCCTCCTGCTCCAAAAGCTCCAACAGTATGGCATCGGGGGACAGGTACTCCACTGGAACCAATCCTTCTCTGGGAAAGACGACAGGCAGTCGTTGTAGAGGGTTCTCAGTCAGCCTACACTGATGTGAAAACCGGTGTGCCCCAGGGGTCAGTCTTAGGCCCTTGCTTATTTCTGGCCTATATAAACGATCTCCTGGACACTGTCACATTCAAGTCAAGGCTGTTTGCTGATGACACTGCCGTCTACAATGTAGTCACTTGCCAGGAAGACCAAGCCCAGCTACAACAAGACCTGGACCACCTTACTGAGTGGGGGAGGAAAGCTGGAACATGCTGTTCCACCCAGGTAAATGTACCACACTCCCCAGTCACCAGACGCCGAACCACCCTGGACTTTCCTATGGCCATACCCTGGAGAAGATAGCAGCATCAAAGTATCTGGGCATCACTCTCCACAAGGAATTGAACTGGGACCATCACATTGATGCTGTTGCCACAAAAGCCAGCAAGACTCTTGGCTTCCTGAGATGGAACCTTAAAATCAGCTTAACTGAACTGAAGGAAAAGGCATACTTTGTATTTGTAAGACCATTTCTTGAATACGCCAGCTCAGTCTAGGACCCTCACACCCAGGGGAATAACAGCAAGCTCGAAGCAGTACAGCGGTGTGTGGCGTGCTTCATTCTGAACTGTTACCATAACACCTCAACTGTGAGTAACATGCTGGACTACCTGGGCTGGCCATCACTTCAGGACAGCAGGAAGAAGGCATAGATCAGCATGCTGCGGAAAATTTGCACTGGCAAGGTCCAAGTAAACCACAGCAAACTGCAGTCAGTGCCATCCCGCAAGAGGATAGGCCATGACCAGCAGTAAGCAAATACAGTGCAGGACAGACTAAGAGTAAGACGCTTCTCCTTCTTCTCATGGACCATCAGGGACTGGAACGCCCTTACCGCAGAAGAAGCTGAGGAACCTACAGCTACTGACACTCTTGGCAGCTCACAGCTGTCAAGAGGAGAGTTGAACCAACCAACCAGCAGTCCCATTCCCCCTTCCCCTCATTATTAGTGTTATAAAATATGGCACCCTTCCCTTTTGTTTCTGCTGGCATGATAACTTGTGGGCCCGGCCAACATCATTTTTGGTTTCCCTTTGTTTTTCAAACCCACCAGAAAGTCACGGCACCCCCTTCCCCCTCCCCAAAGTAACAGCAGCAAAAAAAATCATCAAGTTGATGTGGCTGCTCAACCTGAAGAAGAACATGTATGCGTTATCAACGTACAGAACATTGAACGTGAGCCCGTAAACGATTATCAAGAACTGCAGGTAGGCAATGTTTATGAGTGACACATAATTCTATCGATGTGCACCCATGAAACGTCGGTGGTCATTTTCAATGAGATGCCAGAATAACACAACAGGCCGATCGTCAACTATCGTGGGCCTTTATCTGCTGAGGTAGAAGACGCGCATGTCAACCGACGCCATTTTGATTATTTCTGTACTCGCAAAAACAGTCTGTGTTCGAGTACAATTTAGCAAAACACACAGGCAATCAAACCACCCTGGAATCACTGGTGTACGTCAATTTCGGTGCTAAGCAACACAGAATCTACGCAATTTACAGACCATACAAACAACATCCACTAACCCGTTTGTATTTGTCGCGTTCAGCCTCCCTGGAACAAGAAGCACAGTGTAACAAGAAGCACAGTTTACCGAAACAGAACGGAAAAGTCCAGAATCTTGCGGGTTCACAACTTACTCCCACCACAGACTTTCACGCTCTGCACCCCTGACACATTCATCTCATGGATGTCCAGCTCCCATCATTCTTAGCAAGGTTTTCTTTCTTTTATTTTTTCTCTCTTTTTTTCTTTTTTTTTTCTTCTTCTTTTTTTTTTTTTCTAGGGGAGGAGGGCAAAGGGATGGAGTGCGGTGGTAACGGGGTGGAGGGCGATAGTGACTGGAAGAGTGGGAGGGGGGGTGCTTTCCGGCGCTAAGTGAGGGCTCCCATTTCCCATAGATATGTAGGTAGTCCCCACACTACATATCTATGCATTTCCTTATAGGCCTAAACTGTAATGCCAGAAGGACTTTGAGGACGCCGTCTAACCTGGGTTCCTCCTCCCGTCCGCAGATATACCAACTCCGACCAAACCTGCCAGCATATAAGTCTGCCAAGACAAAATACCCCCCGTGCTGCAGCTTGCTGCAACAACAAACTTGTCCCTAAAATCGAATGCTGTGATGACGTAAAACACAGTGTCTTCCAGGAAACACACACCAGTTCCCTGCAAGGTGGCACAGCAGAAACACAAGGGAGAGATGGCAGTTTTCCTTTGAGAAACACTGGCCGATGTGAGAGCACACTGTGTAAGGCGGCGCAACGAATCTTCCAAACAGGCGACGGCGGGTTTAGCCTGTGTCGCAGGGGGACGGCTTCAAGAGATGTGCTGGCGCAATTGGCGATGGAGCGAGAAGACGGGCACGGGGTCATCACGACTTACCACTGAACATTAAAAAAAACACTGACTATCTATGAACGAACAACTTCACCCAGGCTTCTGCCTGAGAAAGCAGACTACCCTGGGTACCTCCACCCGTCCACAGATACTGACTCTGACCAAGCCTGCCAGCATACAAAGTCTGCCTGACAAAAACAACTCTATGTGCTGCAGATTACTGCAGCTACCAACTTGTCCCTAAAAGCTTTTGCTGATGACATTAAACTCATTTCAATATTTCATAAATTAAACCTTGATGCCTTAAAAGCTAAATGTACAAACGAAGCAAGATGTATTTGTGGAGAACGAAGAACAGTCAGCAAGCGTCTGCTGTTTGACTGTTTACCTCTTCAAGCTCATTTACCACCATTATCAGGCATGTCTCTGTGTGAGGTCTTTTTCAGATTTAAAGTTTGCTTCAGTGTCGTTTTTTTTCTTTAATTTGTAGTCCAGTTCAGAATTTACTTTAAGACTAGTCTATTTGCAGGTATGCTGTGGGGATGTTTAAAGGGATATCTATATGCACTTAGATAACCACATTATGCACACACTTACATAGTCGCAGACGTTTATGCATCTCTTTCTCTCTGTCTGTCTGTCTGTCTGCCTGCCTGCCTGTCTCTGTCTGTCTGTCTGTCTGTCTGTCTGTCTCTCTCTCTCTCTTCATCTAAAATCACATATGAGAACAGACGTAAAACTGAAGTGCTACTACCACTCTAAACTCAATCTTCCACCGATGGAGCGCTACCTAACTGCGGTTACCATGGCTTGGTATACCGTACTTTTGAGGGTGGGCATGGGGACACCCCTTGGGCTTGGGCTAAAAAAAAATGCCCTCTCCACTGCAGTCTGCGTGGACCATAGAAGGGACTCGTGCAGCGCTCCAGCAACTTTGATTCTGCTCCCTCTTTGAGGCAGCCTCACGTGGTACAGGACTATCGCCATGCGAGCATGAAGAGTGCCTCCTAGTGGCCCTGAAGACAGGCCTTCTAAGGCAGAAAGGGGCAAAGGAAACCGACCCCCGCCGTCGGCTGACCAACACCACGAAGTGAACCGGAGTTCACGCGGAACCAGAACTGATAGAGTGGCAGACGACAGCTCCCACACGGAACCCCATACCGTTGGCAACGCCAACAACTGCCATGAAGTATGCAGAGCAGTCTGCATGTGTGTCTTGTCCGTAAGGGCCTCTAGCCGATAGGACTTAAATCTCACCCCACCCCCTACCCCTTTGAAAAACACACTCACACGCGCATCGCACACACACACACACACACACACACACACACACACACACAGAGAGAGAGGGGGGGGGGGGGGGGGGGAGGGGTTGTAAATTGTAATTCTGATGTCTAGCATCCAACACCCCACTTTTGTGGACTCTTTTCCTGATTGGTTTAGAACAAATACAAATAAAAGGAAACAAATTCTTATTCCAAATGTCAGTAATTTTTTTTTTTTTTTAATCTTTAAAATCATTGATTCGTCACATCACAGTCTACTTGCGGAGACACGGATGTAAATCAAAAGTGTAAAATGATAGTCATTGAAAGGACTGCGTATTTTAACTTCGCACTAAGCTTAGAACACTCTGATGTAGGTTTTTGACAGAGAGGACCGTGTGTATACTACACTTAACATCTATGATAAGGACGCACGTGTCTGCATGATCTACAGTCCGAGGATAGTGCACATTTGCGTTGGTAGGAAGTGTAGGGTTAGATTACATCTTCATCTCCTACCCCATCCCGACCAACGCTTAAAAAAAAAAAAAAGGGGGGGGGGGGGGGGGGGGAGAAAGAAAAAAAAAATCAGCAGCTGCTAATTGACAGAATTTGTAAGGCTGACAGGATCAAAAGAGAGAGAGGTTAAAAAAGCAGATAGATACGAAAACTGAATCTCATTTGCAACTGGTTGAGAAAAAGGCTATGCCCATCAAATGACTGCCAGTTTCCTGACCTTGCTCAAGCGTGTCAGGAGTCTGTCAGTCATAGGGTTGATTCTCTCAGCAATCTGCAGGTTGATCCATCTTTCTGGGGGACGGTGGAGTCACGCACACTGACAAGCCGAGGAACATCCAAGGAAAGAAGGAATCTTCGAAGAGCTGAGTCAGTCTGTCGACTGGTGGAAAGATGAAGTCGAGAAAAGAAAGACTGCGAATACCGACACTCTAAAATCACGAAATCTGCGCCCCTCCTCCCCCTCTCTCTCTCCCCATCAATACGCCCAGTAACTTTCTATCTCCCTTCCCCACCCCAAACCCAACTACTCTCTCTGTCTCTGTCTGTCTGTCTCTCTTGAAAAGACTAGAAATTGTGCAGAAATACCCAAGAATGGGAGGGCTAAAGTGAGGAAGGGAGGGGTGGGGATGGGAAAGAAAGCACTGCATAAAATGCATGAACCACTGAAGTGAAAAACTGCTCATGTTCGTGGGACGTCTGTCACTTTTTTTTTTTTTTTTTTAAATTTTTTTTTTTAGCTTTAACCAGGGGGCGGGTTGGGGATGAAGTGGGGATGGAGATGGATAGAACCAACCAGCACGATGATTTGAAGCAAGCGCCCAGCACCCCGTGGCTATTGCTCATCTACAATTGTTTCTCTGAGTGTGTGTGTGTGTGTGTGTGTGTGTGTGTCTCTTCTTCTTCCCCTTACTTTGCTTCTTCTTCTTCCTCTGCCTGTCTGTCTCTCTACCCGTTTTTTTCTCACCTTCTTTCCTTTTATTTTTACGCTTTTTTCTCCTCCATCTTCTTCTATTTGTTTTATTTTCCTCTCTCCTTTCCCTCTTTCTCCTCTGCTGCTTCTCTTCTCTTCTTTTTTCCTCACATCTCTTCTTCCATTTCTCTCTCTCACCTCTTCTTCTGTCTTTGCTTCCTCTTTTTTCTTCTCTCCCTCTCTTCTCGTTTTCTTCCTCTTCTTGGTTTTCATTGTTGCCGTCATTGTTGTTTCTGTTGTTGTTGTTGTCCTACTTGTTTTTCCTCTTCTATCTGTAACTCTCAACACAGTCCACTTTTTGCTACCTGAACCAGGATACTGGATGTTGCCACAGAGAGAGAGAGAGAGAGAGAGAGAGAGAGAGAGGAGGGGGAGTCAGACAGACAGACAGACAGAGACAGAAACAGAATTTTAATCTTACTTTTTGTAGGTAAGATAATTATAAACTGGATTGTTATTCAGCCAAGATGTGTTTTCACCTAATACTTTTTGCTAATGAATTATCTTTTCTAGGTTAACATGTTTGAGAGAAAAAAAAAAGGGGGCAGGGGGGAGGACTAGCAAGCGAGTGACAAGAAGAGAGAAAGAGAGAGAGAGAGAGAGAGAGAGAGAGAGGGGGGGGGGGCATACAGACAAACAAACAAAAGTCAGACAGACAGACAGGTAGCCGAACAGAGGCAGAGAAAGAGACACAGAAACAAGATGAGAGAGAGAGAGAGAGAGAGAGAGAGAGAGAGAGAGAGAGAGAGAGAGAGAGAGATTTAGTTTATTCATTTATGTAGGTTGCTTGTCAGTTGATCGGTTGGTTAGTTTTTACCTAGTAAGTTCATTCGTTAAGTTAGATGCTTCGCAGTTGTTTTCTTTATGCAGTCTTGGGCAGAAGAAGAAGAAAGAAAATCAAAGAAACTTAAAAGTTTGTTCTGATGACACTTTTTATAGTTTTTGTATAAACTCATGGTGCTTATAAAGAACAATCCGATGACATGATTAGAGACACAATGTTTTACATCATAATAATACATGTTCAGAACAAAAACCTGTACATGATAGTATTTTATTGTTAAATGAAAGAGTCTTTGGGGTATATTCTGTCAGTGTGTGTGGGTGTGTGTGTGATCACTTCCTAAAATAATCATGTAAACCCAAACTTATTTTTCATCTCAGTCCAACACCTCTGTTTAATGAATTTTTTTTAAACCCTGAAACCGTAAATGCGAAGAAGAACTTAGGTTGACACCAACACTGGTCCTCTCGATATTGTTTTCCTGCAACAAAACAGCCTGAATTGAAATTGTATGTCTTTAACTTGTGCACAGGAGAGTATCCACTCAGGCAGAACCAGCAACTCCCCTATTGAGTTCCCCAATTCCACGACGGGGAGTCGCCTGAAATGGATGAATGGCTGCCACTGCAGTCTAATCGATGGGCCAGTTCTCCATACGGCCCCGTATGGCTCTCCCCTTGCAAAAGACAATTCACAAACTAGGCTTACCTTTTCACACCAGTCCTGTACAGGCCAGACTCACGATAACTGAAGCAGTACATGTAATAAATGAAGCATACAGCTACATGGATATCCAGGTATCCCGCCTTGAGGGTCTGTAGTAAGAACAGGCACAGAAAGCCAGTGCATACAGTCTCTTTAGCTTATGAACATCAACAACTGCCTGTTCTCTTAGAGCTCCCTCCATTACCAACTGTGAAGTGCTATAAGCATGTCTCTGCATTCACTTCGGTCTCTGAATCATTACCGTAGTCGGAAAGGGACATGGCCACCTACGACCACTGTAATATATACATGTATATATATTACAGTAGTGAATATATTATATATGTGTATGTGCGCGTGTGTGTGCGTGAGTGTGAACCCATATCAAAGTCATTTTCCAGCCCTCCCTCACCAACCCCAACCATGAAGTCCGACAAAAGGGCTTACCTTGACCGTTCTAAGTTGGGGAGGATGTGAGGGACGTGGGAGGGTGAAGAGACATGCAAGGAGAGTTCAGCTCCACCCTATTCCCCCCTCATCATGGGAACAAAGAGGTGAACCGACCAAAGAAAACTTGACAAGCCAGTTAAATGTCTCAACCAATCCTACGCAGGTGTAACGAACTGATGGATATGTGGGCCACTGCATACATCCCTTCTAGGAAAGGTCCAAACCAAAGAGATGTTGAGAAACAGTGCTCTCAGTCTCCAGGATCTTCTTCCCCAGTCCATCACAGGTTGTACCAAACAGAAAATGCAATGGGTTTAAAGAAGCCCACACAGAGAAAGAATGTAAAAAAAGACCTGATGGAAGCTGAAAATAGAAAAGGTCCTGGGGAGAAAGAACACAGAATACAGCCGGTGTGTCACATTTAACATAGACCCTTACCAGACTTGTTAACCCTAAGTGCTACAGGTGTACTTTTCAACAAAAATGTGTGGGTTTTTTACATACAGCGTGTACAAAAGTCTAACTTTTCTGTAAAAGCGGTGAGAGATGGGTGTGGGAGGGACGGTGGGATAGAAATCACCTGATCTTCTTCCTCAACTATATAAATAAGTTCTTTCTGATATGAATTTCTTTCACAACTGATTCACCAGCATACACCGGCAAATATTCATGCTCTTTGGCCGATTTTGTGTGTTTGTTTTTGTTTTCGATGTTTCACAGCACATTGTCGAAAAAGTAGACACAACTTGACGTGATTTCGCGTGCATAGCAAGAGTTGTCACTCTTAGGTCAAGGTCTTAGTCATGGCAACACTCTGCAAGTGCAATTTCAGATCAAGACTTTAATCACTGGACACTTCTCATAAACTGGTACTTTTTTTTTTTAGTGTGTTATCGTATTCAGCATATTTTCGCTGAACATGCATATGAAATCTTATTCATTAACAGGTCTGCCTTACCCTCAGCCTATCCAATTGGAAGACTTTATCAGGTGCATCAATCTATGTGCTTAGATCAGTCAGCTTTTTGGCTAGAAGCATTTTGAAAAACTAGCATTCCATCAAAGTTATGGGCCAATATTGGTAAACTCAAGGGGATCACTGGGCCACACATGCCTTCTCATGGTCACAACCCTCTCCAGGGTACAAGCAAGCAAACATCATCCGTGTTAGTTACTTCTTTATTCAGAAAAAAAGGGAGGGAGAAAACACACAACAGATACCATAACATTTGACTTGAATATGGATGAAACTTCAGTTTTGTGTGCATGCGTGTGTGTGTGTGTGTGTGTGTGTGTGTGTGAGAATTTAGAGGAGGCTAAATGTTACTGACAATACTGCTCTAAAAGAAGATTCCAGGTCTCCTAAACGGACATTTTTTCCCTAGAGAAAAAAAACAAGCCCAAAACATAAAAACAAAGTAATCAAAGCCAATACCACAACCACAGAGTAAAAGACAGACATGTTTGCTGTATATCTCTCTCATTAAACACAGCAATCCAAGCCAACTTCAGATAAGCTGGAACTAGCATTCATGAGGGTTTATTGTTATGATTTGTAATTTTTGTTTTCTTTGTGTGTTTTTGTACATGCATGCTTGTGGATGTGAAGGAGTGACAGAAGGTGGGGGAGAGTTCATGCAAATTTTGTTGAAACAAAATTCAAAGGTTAATCTCGATCAAACTTTGCACATGCTCCATTAAGTGAGACGATCTATAATTGTAATTGCCCTCCCCCTCCCTACCCCAAGATACGCGAGTCTGCTTGCTGTAAACAGCGTCAGTCTGTGACTGTTTTAAGTCCTTTTCTCCCCTTCCCCCACACTCTGATCACAACCTTCTCCTCCCCACTGCCCTCTCCCTCCACTCCTCCCACCTCTTTGAAAAGCCATTCTTTCATCTCTATCTAGCCATCAATTGCTCCGAACTGCACACTTTTTCTCTTCTTCACCCTTCAGTCCCTTCTCAGTATTACTGACTGACTGTGTGTTTATGTTTAACCATCACCTCAAAGATATATTGAAAGAGAAGGTTGGGGCATCAGAAGCACTGATATATAGGTTAGGAGGTGGAGGGTGTGGTGGGAAAGATGGGGAAGCGGTTACACACACAGACATATTTGCATGCAAGACTAAAATGAATCGGCAACTTTTATTTGTTTCCTTATTTGTGTCCTCTATCTGTTCCCAAATTTGACAGGAAACACACCACCAAACTGGGAGCAGGGCACGTTTTTTTTTGTTTGTGTTTTTTTTTTTTTGATAAAACACCAGGATATCCATACATGCACACGCTGGTATCATTAATAAATGACAAATTCATATACATAACTCACACAATTAAGCTATCCATGACTGAAATCAACACAAAGTTGTGCAAATACCATACACTGATGTTTTGTTATGACTTCCATATAGTTTAAATCAATTCATTTTAGCTAAGAAGCCTGGAGATCATTATTGGAACAACCACTTTTGAGTGAAAAAAGAAAAACAACAAAAAAAAAACCGTTAGTTCTCAACTTTGCATGTTGGTATCAATCATGAGGTCACACTGACAGACTGGAGTTTTTGAAAATTTAAGGGCAAGAACATGTTCAACTGTTTATCTTGGTCAAAATGTCATTAACATCCACAGTTTATTTTTCTTCTTCTGTTTTTTTTCTTCTTCCCTTTTAACCAAGCTAGTGTGACTACTAAATTCTGAATCATGAGCCTGTGAGACACTAAATCACAACTGCATCATGCACAGTCCAAACTTTATCTGAAGGAAGGCAAGCTCTTCCACATGGTCAAGCTTCTGTAGTGAGTTCCACCACCTCCCATCTGAAACCTCAACAATGAACTGCTTCAGCAGCAGCAATGCACCATTTTTTTTCTTTTTTGTATTCTACTTTTTTCCCCCCCTATCACCAACCTTTATCATCATCAAGAAAAACACAATAATCAATGGCCTGAGTTTGGGATGATTACAGTCAGATGTTAATGGTAAACAGGTCTGAATGAACACAAAACTGTGCCAACAATGCTCTGATCTTGTTCTGTCAAAAACTAGAGAGGATGTAATATATTCCTCCTCCCTCAAAAAAAAAAAAAAAAAAAGAAAAAAAAAAAAGACAGTTTAGCGCAGAAACGTGGCAAGGATTTGAGACAAGTTACTCAACAGCTGACAGAAAAAAATTTGCAAGTTGGTTGGGAATGCTGTTCACATAAAAAAAACAAAACAAAACATCAGGATTAAAAGAAAAAAAAAAATCACTAGGACTGCACGATGTACAGTTTCATCCATATTCAACACCACTACAAAATTCAACTGGGGGAAAAATAACAGGATAACTGACAAAGAAAGTCAATAAAGGCTTTCATAAAATGAAAACACAATTAATAACATCTTTTTGTGTCTAAAATTGACCTCTTTATATTTTCGACCATTCAAATCAATAATTCTAGAATGCTTCACATCCGAATGAAACTTCTCACAGGAAACTAACACAATGACGAATCCTAACCAGAAAACAGATTTTCTTATCATGACTTCAGGAGCTATCTATGCCTCGTTTCATGACTTTTTTTTGTGGTTTAAATATAAGACAAAAGAACACACTTCGGTGTTTTCAGAGAATGATGAAAATATGCACCTAAAACAACGCTAAAAAGAAAGTTGTTAAAAAAATCTTGAAAATTTTAAGTACTACGTCTGCCCACCTTGCACAGAATTTGACAAGACAACCGATAGCTTGTTCCTCATTTTCGTTGTCCTGAGTGTTGTTTTTCTTGCCTGAAGAAGACCTACGAGTTTGAAACATGTTGTGTGATTTCATTTGTTCATGTTTGGCAGATGTAGTACTTAAAACTTTTAAAGATTTGTGCAGATTTTTGCAAGTGAAGTTGTTAAAAGTTCATCTTACATTTCAAGATTGTCCCCAAGTGTTGCAATATGCATGATGGAAATAAAATCTTTATACAGCACTTTTCATCGTTCAGTTGTTAAGCAAAGCCTTTGTACATGAATATAATCATGTCTGACATTGGTAATATGCATGCATCGTAAAACAGGCAAGAAACTATTGGAGACGAGCAACTCTAACATTCACCTTAGCTAAAGGATCTGACAAAAACATTTTTCACACTCGCACGCACAATAACAAGAAAATAATTTTCATCAAACTGATCTAAAATTTTAATCCACTCAACTACTGTTTGACAGTCATCTACATACAGTTCCCCGAAGTTGGAGTATGGCTGCCTTAATGGCGGGATAAAAAACGGTCACACACACAAAACTCAACTCCCTTGTTGGATACATGGGATTAATCCTTGCCTGTCTATACATGGAGTGTCCGCAGGAGTATCAGCCTGCATACGCAGAAGATGTACAGTGTTTTTGTTGACAAAGCAATGTTTGCTTTTAGCACCCCCTTTGCCTTTTTAGCATCCCACACTTTGCCACAGAGGAAAATGTTCATTCTTCCATTTATTAGTGTGCATGTATTTCGCAGACCTACTCTTTCAGTGTGTCATCATGCTGGTTGTACCAGATCTGATTTTTTTTTTTTTTTTTGTTTTTTTATGCTGTTTGTTTTTGTTTGTTAGTTGCCTCTATAGATCAGTTTGCTTTTGTTTATTAATGCCCCTTTGAATCACTTTATTCCTTATGTTCATGTCTATGAAATCAATCTGTCAGAAAGTAAATTAGTCCCATTTTTGTTCTCTGCTTTTAGTGTGTATTGTTTTTGTGTAAATGTAACTGATCTAAAAAACACATTATTCATAAGCTCATTGTTTTATAGCTAATCTACTATAGAACCTAACAGAAAAAAAGAATATCTGCAGGATTGTTGAGGAGCTTCAAGCAACATCTGACGAAAGCCAGGAAGAAAATTTAATGAGAAATGATTCCGAACTGGAGAGCCATCTGTCAGAGGTGTAACCAGTTTTCCCACAGCCCCAAACTGTGTGATATGCAGAAGTTAATATCAGCCCCAGATCTGACTTTGAGACTGACCATGAAGAGAGGCAGGTAGTCATACAGGTATGAGTGAACAGGCAAGCCATACAGGAAGAGGGGTAGGCAGCTATTCGGTGTTAAGGAGGACAGGCAGGCATCCATACAGGAATCAGGAAACCAGAATACAAAGAGGGAGCAAGCAATAACACAATAGAGTCAGGCAGAAAGAAGGGAGAAAGCGTGTGCGCGTGTGTGTATGTGTGTGTGCACGCATGCGTGTGTGTGAGTTGACAACACTACAGGGAGAAGCAGGCAGCAATAAAGGAAGACAGGCAGGCAGAAATGTTGGGAAGAGGCAAGCAGAATCCAGCAAGAGGCAGGCTGCAATACATGAAAAGAGGCAAGTAAGAACACAGGACGAGGAAGCAATACAGGATTAGAGGCAGGCAGCACCATATAGAGTGGCAGAAGGTAATACAGGAAGAGAGAGAGCCAGTTATGAAAAAGTAAAGGGAAAAAAAAAAAAAGACTGGCAGCAACACTGGAAGAGAGGCATGCAGCAATACAGGAAGAGAGACAGACAGCGACAGAGGAGAAGTGGAAGGCATTAAAAGAAACATGACGCAGGAAGAGCGGTATGAAGAAGAAAAGGAAAAGAGATTGGATGCATTAAACAAAGAAGCTATAGAAGTCAACAGCAAGTTAACTCCCTAACAATCAGATTGTGACCAAATCTTTTGGGTGCTTCCAGACTGTATATGTCTACACAATGTCATGCATCAAGATAACTGAAAGCTAAAGTGTGAATGGGAACAACAAAACCGTTACAAAATGGAAAACAAACTCCAAAACTATCAGATTGTGACCAAGTCTTTAATGTGCTTTCAGACTTTTTGTATGTGCACACATGGTCATGGACTAAGATAACTGAAAGCAAAAGAGTGAATGTGGACAACAAAAAAGGGACAAAATAACAAATTTTGGACTGGTGCATTAAAACTGTTCAGGACGATGATGAGCAGGAAAAATTTTGAAGCTCTATTCACACATCCAAGATCCAACCATTTTTAAAAAACAGCATAAGGACAACATTTGCTGTCATCGCCCCTTTCAGAGACATTTGGGACAAATTAAAACAAACAAAGCAATGCTTGATGAGACTTATTTGTTACAATCTAAGTAAATACCGTAAGGCGATAAGAACAAAGATGACGCAATGACCTCCTGCTTGAAAGGTTTCTCATTTTGTAATTGCGACCTCCAATTGTATTAAAGACTTACAGTGGTGTTCATCACAAGCTGTGTGAAATAATATGACTTAGACATGGGTGATGGATGTATCTTGCCAAAATATCATACCCACTTAAGAAATTTTTGCACCAATGATGCAGGCACACCAAAAATCTGTAGCACTCACTACTTCATCACAAATGCCCTTTCCTAAATTACACACCAAAATAAACAAGACAAGCACAGCATTAACCTGCTTTCAGATATGGATAATACACCATGGAAGCTGTGTCCATCTTGGGAAAAGTCAGAATGATTTTGTACCGGGCCTGCAGAAAAATGTTATGACTGAACAACTTTCCCTACACCTTGGTTTAAGGTTATGTCAGACCAACTGACATAGGCTAGAACACCAAGGCTACATCAAAAGTTATGCTTAGCATAGTTATGCGGGAATTGTCTTCAATCATGACACACTCCTAGCACAACACCATCAGTCTCCAAAATCCCTCAAAGTCTAAGTGTGGCTGCCCACGTGGCGGGTAATCAAAACGGTCACACATGTAATGTTCTCATCCCTAGCTGATGCATTTGTACCATAGTGTTCAAGTGCTTCGGCTGTTTGGATGATCCCCCTGGAGTCTTTTAGCCAGGAAATGACAACAGCAGCAGCTTTCCAATTGCAGAGGTTTGTTTTGACTGAACAGGTCACCAATTTCTTTGGAACAGGAAGGAACATTTAGAGACAATTAATTTGTTGATTCACTAACCACTGCGCTAGCAATAGTACTCTAAATCTCAAATGGTACATAGCACTTGTGGATCTTTTCAGCCCATGCAGATTTCTTCTATCCAGTCACTGAGAGCCCTATGGGTACAAAATGATGGGAACTGGGTCAGGTCATTCAATAGCTATGAAACTGAGCAGTCGATCTAAATTTTAAGATCAAAAGTGTAGATTCCTCCTATCTTTTTAAGCCCAGCTGATTATGGGATATATCATGAAACAGACGTCACGTAGTCTCAAGCCAGAACAGAAATCTTCACTGTCCATCATAAAATGAGTGTCAAATTATGTAACCCCCCCCCCCCCCCCCCCCCCCCCCATGATGCAAGTTTTGATTTGCCCCATCACACCTATGACAGCGATGACTTCTGGTCAAAACTTTCAATGTTGACTTCATTGCAAGCCACACTTTTTACAAAAACATTTTCTAAAAAAATGCACAATCACCATCAAAGTCCAGAATTAAAAAGCATATGTTGCAAAAGAATCAGACTCAAGAGAATGCAAGTCAACAAAAAGAGACCAACAGCAACTTCTCAAATCTAGCAGTTCTCACCTGACTCCAACTTCCTTCAGTCTCATCATACCACACCTGCTGTGCCTGGAATCTCCAGCAAACTACAAAATATTTGTATGATTTATACTGAGTCTCCAGTGAACAACAAAGTATCCATATGATTAATCAGGACAGTGAGACTAAAGATGACAATATGTGTTTCAAATGTCACAGTTATATTAGCGGAAAACACAGAGAGCTATGCTGTTCTGAAATTTGGTCTATAGCACTGATGGAGCAGCATAGGTTATACAACCACCAATTGCTTTGATGTGAAGTATGACTTCAATTTGACTGAGTCAAAATTACACACATATCAATTTAATTTTTGTACACTGATACAAGGCTGGAGACATACCTAGACTGAAAAACCTTTTCAGGCAGGCAGATTACAGCAACATCTACCCCAGTGGAAACAGTTCATTCTGAATTTCTTTCAAGCTGTCCTTGACACGAGAAGAAGATATACTATTCCTCGAGTTACCATCAACACAAGATGATCCAACTGTACTAAATCAAACAGAGCCTAGTCTATGGAAAAAGGCAGCCAAAGAAATTGAATAACTGTAAATCTAATGAAGTCGCTAAAAATTTAGACATGAGTAAGTGATATTGTGTTACCGAGTTTTCTCATCCAAATACCGATACTGCATTATTTTCTTATTTCAAATGCAGATAGTTCATTAAGACTCATTTCTAATTTGAAAAGGTCCAACAATTTACCCCTCACGAACTCTTATTTTCAATATGGAAAAATTTGATAAATGATGAATATATAATGAATATAAATTTGATATAGTCCAATGAACACTTTATCATACAGTGCATCACTAACATGATGCATGCAAGACTGCGACGTGGAATTTGTTGACATCAGGAGAATGAAAAAAATTGGGCACTCCAGGCAACAATGGGTGTTTATGTTCTTTGCAAAACCCCATGGACCAGTCTCCAAAGATATGGTGGTCAAGACATTTCTGCTGAATCGTGGATCTCATACTTTTCGAAGTGCATCACCAATGGCTTTGTTAAACCAGTGAATTACAGGGGAAAAGTATCCTAAACCAAGCATGCTGGTCAAAAGCATAAAATTTTTAGAAAATCCGCAATAGAACTGCATGGATGGAAACAAAGCACACATCTCTTGCGAAAGAGCAGAGACCAATGTTGGATTATGACAACAACAAAAAAAAGACACACCTTTGAGTGGAAACTAGTTGCATTTTTCCTTTTTTTTTTTTCAGTTTTGTGGGGAAAACTGGGAGTCAATTAATTGTAGAATTGGTAGAAAGTGTATCTGAAAAATGCTTCATAGCATCATAGCTTGCTGTGAAAGCCGAGGATGCTGATACTTACTGGTATTAGCCAAGAAACTTTGAACATCATTTTGTGCTGATGGTGAAAAACATATATACTGGTGCTATCAAAATGAAGAAGTAGTAGTTACATAAAGCATCGCTTTTATAATAGCACCGACTGATTTTACAGAAGGCATAAAAAGGAAAAAAAAAAAAGTCTAGAACTGTCTCTTCATTCTGATAAACTATGAGAAATGGATTAGAAGTTACAGGATTGCTACTGCCAAATCTGAGAGAACTGTAAGTGAAACTGTAAACTGTGAGAAATGAAATCAGAAAGTTACTCGAGTACTGATAATGTAGTGTAAGTGGAACAGAGGATGCTTGTGCCACCCTCAAAAACACCTATCCTGCACTTGATATCCTTTACACATAACTAGGATTGTTTTTTGTTTTTTTTTCTAAATCAAGGGATTCAATTAATCAGATTATACTACCGTGAGTAATGACGATCAAATCTCTAAGTGTGGCCATTCACAGCATGTACTGTTACAGCAATGTGCAGCTTACCTATCCTTCCATAGCTGTAAACTAGACAATGGAAATTTCATGTGAACATCTCACAATAAGTGGTTATTAAATTTTCTATTTGAAATGTATGCGTGCATATGGGACATCTGAACAGTGTGTACGCATGTATGAATGTGTGCAAGAGTGCATGAAGGCATGCACAGTTATCTCACTGTACAATACCAACTGTCTATGAAATAATGCGCATTTTAAAGACAGAAACCAGCAGCAAACTGAAGAAAACAAGACTGATGATGAACACAAATAATGCATGCTGTGCTTTATCAAGTTATTCTTTGTTAAGCACATTTAAATTCAACAGAAACCTGAAGTAAAGACAAAACACTGAAGTGAAACTGTTTCATTAAAAAAACAACAAACACACCACACACCAGAAAGATCCCACATAGTGAAAGTTACAGCATGGATGATGTGTGTACATAAACATTTCCAGATATTCTAAAACGACAAAATAATTTTTACTTTGGCATTTTGTTATCAGTGCCATAACACACTCCACCTTCAGAGTTGATTGGCCTCACAATATCCTCCTTACTGATGTGAATTTTGTCGTCTATTTTAATGAAAGAAGAAGGAACATTGACAAATAACAAAACTGTAAAAGAGCTACATGAACAACGCTGCAAAACCACGAAGGGGTATCATGACCCATGAGTCAATACACAGAATGTGATGAAACACAATCAGTGGTGATGGTCAGTTGTGTCTGAATACAGGGTTGACCCAATCAATAGCGGCGGTCATAGTCATCGCTGTATCTGGCTGCCAGACGTCTGCTGTCCTCTTCATATGCTCCATAGCTGGGCACTCTCCTGGTCTCCATATCTCCATAGTCACGCATGCTGTAGCCACGCTCTTCAGAGTAATCCCGCCTGTTACAAATGAGGTAACCAAATATGGAAAATGTGATCAAGTGATTTGTAAAAACCATGGGCAGAGCTAAATAAGTAAAGGAACAGAAAACTTCCATCACAGGTGTTTTGACCAAGATCTACTGTCAACTCATGTAGATGAAATTCTGAAAAAGCAGTATGAGAAATGCTGAATACGACATGCCTAGAATGAAACACAAAAGTAGTATCAGGGTTTTCCTTAGTGCTTAAATGTATGCAACGACCTCTTCATAGCTAGAAAATGCCACTGCATAAGCATGTCGAAATATCACAATTTTCAACGCCTGTCTCGCTGTTCTGTTCTTTTTCAAACACAAACATTTCTTCTCCAAATACTGACCTATCCCTTTCCAGAGAGAGGAGGGCGACTGAGCAGAGGCCTCGAGTCATCACGGCGCACCTCAGACTCAACATGGGTATGTCTGTGAGTATGGGTCGTAATCGTACACCTTCCTGTCTCCAGGTTCTTCAATATGCTCTGGTGTGCTGCTTCAGCAAATACGGTCTTTGATGAGATGACCTAAGAGCACAGGAAGTACAGACACATGAACAGCACAAAGAATTAAAGAAATGACTTACTACCACTTAGAGGACATATAATCCAATAGCACAGACAACAGAAGACCTGAATACAGAATATCAACATTGGGAATGCAGTTTTTACTGATGATGTAAAAAGAAAAATGAGATTTTTCACAGGTGACCTATTACTAGTATTAGGACAGAATACACATTATCTGACAGCACAGAAAATACTGATGATATGACAGAACAGAGAATCCGTATGGTATGGTGACACAGAGAAGTCAACTGACCTGACTTAGTTGCATTGACTGACTTAGAACATCTGACAAGATACATTCCCAACTTTCTATTTTGGCCAGCACATTTCCTGAACGAACACGTCCTTACATTTGAGCTCTGAATTTTCCAGTACTAATGTTCTACACATAATCTTAAAGATGTACCAATGGTAAAATGACCAGTTGTTGCTGACATGACATCTACATGACAATTGTTACTGAAATCTATACAATGGATGGAGTAATAACATGTGTAACAGTCACTGAGAGAAAAGACATTACACAAACATATATAGTGATAACTGAGACGCAAAACTGGATGTAGCCGACAATCCCTGAACCTCTGTAACTTGACTTATGACCAAACCAGGTTTTTCTGATACAACTTCTGCACAGAACATTGGCAAACAAATGACTGAAGATGCAGCTAGCGGCTGGAGACTGATCTCCAAAACAAACATTGCTCAAAGTAAGTTCCCCTGCAGCACTTTTCCATTTTCCATATGACCACCGAGTCATCACCACAAAAAAAAAAAAGATGCTGTCTAAGAAGGATCACCAAATCAATGAGGTAGCAAAGACGCAAATTCAAAAATGCCATTACAGATAACAAAAGCAGTTTCAGCCTGATTAGAGACATGAGAGATATAACCTACAGGGAAGTAGTTCCATATTAAAAAAACTTGTGAACACATGCACTGATGAAATGCCTTGTGAAGTTCACTTGCGTTGATCCCATTGATTGGTGATCCATGAGCTGTTCCATCCACTGAGCGCCAATTACTGAACTGAAGACAATGGCGGGTGGGGGTGAGGTGGTTTCTGAACTAGGTATTTTCATTGCAGAATTTTATGCTGTACTTCTATAGCTTGCCTAACAAACAAGTCTTCACAACTGAAGTTACTGCCCAGATACTTTTTCTGATCGTTGGTTACGAATATCTGTACTGTACTGTAATCCTCCTCCCTATTACAACTCAATTTGTACTCATTAAGTTTGCTTTTGTTCGTCCTGGTCCAGCTCCAACTGGAACTTATTTTTCAGGCTCTGGCCCTCTTCTTAATAGAAACTGAGAGCTGTTTCATGACATTGTAAGACCTTCAGGATATGTGTTTAGCCACCTCCAGCCCTCCCGTCTCAAAAATAACAAAACAGAAATTATGCAAGCAGAAAATTACTGATCTGGAGACTACACACAAAAGTTTCTATGCCAAATTCAAGTTTATTTCAAAAGACTTGCGTCACTGAGATGGGATAAAATTACGAGTCTTTATTCCTGATTCAGAAATCTACACAAACAGTGAGATTCATCTGTGGACAAACCAACCATGACTCACCATCTATTTTTTCCTACCTGACATCACCGTAGTCCTCTTCACGTCTTGTTCTGCCATAGGTGATCTCAGCCTCATAGCCTTGATCTACATGTGCTGAACGTGCAGATGGTGGTGGTGCCGAGTGGGTATGGGGAGCTGAGCGACGATAATTATCAGGCTCCTCCAGCCAATCCTCCCGCTCTAAATGCCTGTTCCCTTCTAAGGGCAGCAAAGTCCTCCTTGGGACATCTCTATGCCGATCCTCCTCCTCCATGTAATCCTGAAAACATAAACAAACAACTGCAATTCAAAATCTTGTGCCTGACACACTGGTGCTGGAATGCTCCACTTCCTCTATCCATTTTTTTTTCCTTCCACATCTGCATGTAGGCACACACACTGTTTATTTCTATTAGTTATACTTCAAGAATTATAGAATAACATCAGATCCAGTCTTTGTATCATTTTGCAGTATTTCACCTATCACGAATGGCTTAATGGACCATTAAAGAGACATGAACTTAAGCTAACATTTCAAGCCATTTTTCTTCTTGATTACTGTATTTGTTAGGTCTCACCAGCCTTTTCTACAGTGGAGCAAAAACTCCAAAACACAGCCTAAGATAAAACAATGGCATGTTGTGTCGTTCATACTGGATCTAAGAGCTTTACATGCCAGTGGGTGTATTCCCTTTAGATGAATAATACATATCCCCCCCCCACCCCCCACGTTGTGCATGCGTGCATGCGTATTTGTGTGTGCATATGTGTTCAAGCACATTTGTGAGAGAGAGAGAGAGAGAGAAAGAGAGAGAGAGAGAGAGAGAGAGAGAGAGAGAGAGAGAGAGAGAGAGATGTGTGTGTGTGTGTGTGTGTGTGTGTGTGTGTGTGTGTGTGTGTGTGTGTGTGTGTGTGTGCGCGCGCGTGCTACACCTCTCTGGCAGTACTTCTCATCTTCCCTGTTACATTCCAAATCACGTTTTCTCTAATGATTATGAACAAGACAGTCAAGGCGAAACTGTTTATATTTAAGCACACTGACACCAGACAAAGATTGCAGAAATGGGGTAAAGTGCATTTATCATGTCTTTTAAAATGGAATTTTCCATTTTCATTTTATAAAACACACAAGATGGCTTCCTGGTGAAACAATTTCATAGAACCATACTCCAACAGGATAGTGCAAATGGGACGAGTCCCCAATCTTGGAACTGGATTGTAACTCTCCTTTTAAAGCCACATAATAAAACAAATGAATCCTTCTGCGTAGCTGACTTGATACATTTACTGCAAACAAAAGAATACATTTACTTTAAACAGGCAAAAAGTCACTGCAATTTTTTTCAACCATTGTCAGTAATGACTATTATAAAAGATATGATGAAGTGACAGCTCAAACGAATATTGAAACTGAAGATCTGCTGAGACAGTAATGAAACAGTTCAACTGCTACAAAAAAAACAACAACAACCAAACAAACAAAATCATGTTTTTAGATTTTTCATCTTCCCAATCTGGTCATTCTTTATTTTTTGTACAAGTCATTGTAATGACCCCTAAAGCTGTGTGTTATCTAAGCACAAGCTTTTATCCCTATTGGATCATTTCAATCAGTATTGACATTTTTTCCCTGCTGGAGCTGTACTTCAGCATTCCACCACAAACACACCACACTCACAACGCACACATACACTGGATAATCAATCTCATAGTAAAGAGCTTGTGTGGCAGTCAATCATCACTAAGTCTGGCTATCCGTTTTGCTTTCCAGTTATTTCCAATGTGGTTTTAATTCTTTTGCTTAAAGACATATACCTAAAAAGAAAAACAACCAAGACTGACCACTGATCAGAATGGCCATACCTCCATTTTATATAGAGAATATTTGAAAAAAATGTACTGGGCTGTGGACTCTATTTACATCACCTAGTGAGGCAGTGCCGTTTGGCCAGGTCCTAATGAAGGGATGTGACTGAGGGAGGAGTAGGTCAACAAACAGGAGAGCGATTTCCCCAAGAGGGGGGTAGTACTCTCTGCAGGCTGGACTGTCTTTCACAAGACAGAGTAATGACTTCGTCTTAATGGCGGGATAAAAAAAAACGGTCATACACAAAAAACTCCACTCCCTTTGTTGGGTAGATGGGATTAATACTTGCCTGTCCATATAGAGTGTGTCTACAGGAGTATCAGCCTGCGTATGCAGAAGAAGAAGGACTTCCCTCTGCAGAGGAGTTCCTAAGGGAGCATTTGGAGCATCTGGTGCTGAAACAGCTTTCTTTCTAATGATACAGGGGGGTATAACTCAGCTGGACCCTTACTGAAAATAAATCCAAGAAACCTGGCTTCCTTCACAGCTAGACCTGTCATCTATTTTGATGAACTTCAAGATCAGCAAAGTATTCATGAAAAATGTAAAAGTTGATATATTTGAGTCTTATTAGCTGAAAAAGCAAAACTATTTTCCCCCCCACCACTGTCAAATCTCATCCATCCATAGTTCGAATTCCCATTGTTTGACTACACAGGTAACACAAATCAAGCAGGCCAGAAGAGAAAGGGGACTTCTGAGGTAGGTCCCAGGAAGACGACAGCTGCAACTACATCCTAAAACAAAGGGGTCACTGGTGACTGCCATGGAAGGGACACCATAATCAGGCTGGGGAACTACAGAAAAAAAAAAAAAAATCTCTGAAAACATATTGGTTGGTGTCTAAGGACCATCTCTGTCCAGGCAGGGTGAAGGATAAAGCCCCACTAGAGGGCTTGAGGGACTTCAGCCAAAATGGGTTTCTCCCATCTTTTTTAAGGCCTGAGGAGGCCTGTTCCAGTCTGATATAAGGGTTTTCGGGGAAAAAGTCTTGGCAATTATTTGGGGTTGTAATGTAGGCTCAGGTATAAAATACATTTTTCTCATAAGAAAAATCTCGATTGCTTTTTGCCATTAATTTTCATACAAATACCCATCATGTGTGGAGCCCAGTGAGATGAATAGTAAACCAAAGCACCAGAGCAGAAATGAGCCGAGAGTTTTGCTTGCAAAGTGTGATTCTGACCAAAGTTGAAAAACGATCATGTTGAAGGAAAAAAAAAAAAAAAAAAAAAAAAAGAAAGACAAATGTTTTGATGTTATACAAACACAAAAATTTCCCAGGCTAAAAACCTCTACACATTGGCTTTTCAAATAACAAAGCTTCCCATTATATGTGTCAATATTATCTGCACTATGTTATCTATAGTTCAACTGTGTACATACACTCTCCTAATTGGTTTTAACAAAGAACATGCATAATGCAAATGCAGAATATCAGATGAATCATCTGCCAGAAAGCGATTCTGAGATTTCTTGAAAAGAAGCAAGGGTAAGTAGTAGGCCCTGTGATAAAACTGGGGAACAGAAATGTCTGGGTTTTTTTTTTTTTTTTCCCAATAATTTGAAAAGGTGAAGACAAGTTCCAAGATTAATAATAACAACAAAAAAGTTCCTATTTTCAGTTGTTCAGACATTTTGATTGCAATATAAACAAAGAAACAAAAATTCCTAACACTGCCAAAGAGCTCTAAAAAAAAAATTCCCGTAAAAAATAATCGTTGATATTTACTTCTACAGATCTTTTTTTCTACGGCTCAAACTTCAGATTTCATCTAAGTACGTACCACAGGCCTACGGGATTTGGATGACAGGCCACCTCGGTATACGTGGTCCAGCTTGGACAGATGACTTTCTAACTGGGCACGGGTTTCCATCACTCTGGACTCTAACTGCTGTCTGATCTCTTTGAGCTCCATTGTGTGGTAGTCTTGTTCTGGGGGCTCCAACAGGCCTCTTCTATGACTGAACAAATCACAACATATTGTTATCTATATTCATCAAAATAAAACATAAACATCTGCCTAACACATTTCACATCTGAAACTGCACGTAACATTCATCAAAATAAAACACGAAATAGAAATCTGCTGAACATGTTTTTACATCCAAGATTCTTTAGAGTGATGAAAAGTTTAGACATACACTTGCAGATATGTGCACAGGTGTGTGACTTAGGTACAATGACTTACCAAATCTTTCTTAAACATAATTAACTCTTTCTCTCTCTCTCTCTTTATCTACACACATACACACACAATTCATGTTGCTCATAGCCCAGCTAATCCCAAAGGGCACATCAGGGCTATCATCCCACTGAGTTAACTCAACATTGATTAAACATATACATACACACACACATAAACATACCTCATTAAAACAATTTTTCGTAAAAGACACCAGAATTTTGATAACATAATTTTTTCCTTAAAATCTGAGTCAGATGAAAAATGTATTTCTGTTTCTTCAGAAAGTCAAAAATCACAACAGGTGGTAGGTACATCTTTAAACAAGGTTTCAAGGAGTTTGCTGTAAAATGTCTGATGTCACGTAGCTCCAAACTCCTAAAGAACATGTTTCATAGCGAGTGGTTTTTAATCACATGGAAAATTCATAGAGCTTGTTTGCCTTATAAAAGACATGAGTGGGCAAGTCAGTCTTCATTTTTAATAGTAATAATAATAATGATCATATCCTCTCCAGTTATTATAATTAACAGTTCTTCCATATGACAAATTCCTTACTCTGCATAATAATGGTTTGGAGAAGTCTAGAACAATGGCTGCCATTGGAAGTCTTTCCTTTTTTTTTTATCAGCACCAACCTGCACTTTGAACAGTTCAACAATATGAACACAAATAATTAGATCTGGCAATACCGAGAGAGAACTTCATCATCCTTGCTTTCTTCACACCTTCCTCACTTATTTGACAAACCCACTCTCATACCCTGACCGACCACAGATTTCCAAAAGTTGTGGAGGATGAAGCAGTAATCCTCACAGAACTCCTGTCAAAACACTGAAGGGGATACTTGCAAAACATTGGGGGCCTGGAAGAATAGGAGTCACGATGCTAAGCTTTCCTACCACAGTGTGCAGTCAAGAGTGGGACAGCAATCATTCTTCTGAAGACACACACCATGAAAGCCTACAGGCTGGATGAAGCGTTTTTTTGTCAGTTTTATCATCAAGGCGGATAAAAATTATAGCAAAACAAAAAACCTTGTGACTCCAAGCTGTTAGGCCAGATCAACAGAGGGAATGATTTGGCAAATTTCTCCACTCACCGTTTTTCTGATATGGGCAAGCGAAAATTAAAAAGTGCTGTGTATGTTGAAAACTCTGGTGCACCACAACCTGTGTTCAAGAACACTGGAAAAACTACAGTTAACAATGTCATCACTGACACACACAAAGGAGATCACTTCCCCTGAGGCTGGGGAGACAGATCAGACTGGATAATTTTCATTTTATGTTTTAGAGCAGGCAAAACATTTTCTACAGCACACTTTCCAGAAAACTGGAGTATCATTCATTTATAAAACAAAAAAACAGACAACAAAAAAACATACATAGATTGATACATATATTCTCTTTTTCAAAGGCACTCCCCAGGGAGATCAGGCGGAATGGGATACTTCACAAGTACACAACAGATATCAAACAAACACTTTCAGACACTGAACAAGTCGCTTCACTCACCTCCTTTGGGTGTAGGGTTTACAGGCATGGTCAACAGTGCAGGGGGAGGCTGCATATGGTCAGGTCGGGGCAGCAAACCATCAGATCCTCCCATCCCTGGTTCCGGTGGAGGTCCAGGCAGAGGCAGCAGCCCCTCTCCACACCAATGGGAGGGTTTGGCAGTAAAGGTTGTCCCGAAATGCGTGCAATGGGTGTAGCTCTGCCCCTTCCCCCTCTGCCTCGAGACCCCCCTCTAGAAGATGCTCCCCTGCCTCTGACAGACTCTGGTTTACGTACAGGATTGGATGGGGCTTTGCCTCTCTTTGCTGGATTCTTGTTGGCAGCAGTGTCTGCAGGTCGTTTTCCACTTCTAGAATCTGAGGTGTTTGGATGACGGCTTGACGCTTTCCGTGGTCGTCTTACTTTTCGCTTCCTTGTTCTCATACTGCTTCTTTGCACCTTTAACAAATCATTATTAAAACAAGGTTTAAAATAAAAAAAACAAAAACCAACAACCTTCCATTCATTTAACAACTTTCTATTTTACACAAATGAAAACCATATGAAATTGTTCCAGGAGCTCAAAAGTTACCTTTAATGCCAGTCCCACATGATCAGCGACACTTAGGCAATGACAACTTTTCGCAATTATTAACAAATCGCAATTGGACTCTAACATTACTTTTGCCCACTTTTTAAGTTCCCTCTTTCCTCCACTAACACATATGTTATCCTAAAAATTCTACACTGCGTATATGTGTGAACAAATACAGCCATGCACCCACACACACACACTATTCCCTTCAAAACATCTAAAAAAAAAACTGCAACACATATGCATTCTATCACATATGTATCCTACATCTTTACACATATGAAAATCACTACCTTACCATGCACACCTGTCAACATTCTATTGACTTCATATTTCATGAAAACACATTTCTTCACTGCACACTTTTAAACATATTTTATCTCCACACATGTAAACAGTCACACACACATGTATACATTTTTACTGCATTCAGTTAAAAATCGACTTCAAACAGGTAAACAAACAGTAACAGCTACTAGTCCTTTGAATACTGACCGTGTTTGGCAGGAGTAGGGAGGAAGACAAGCACTATAACTGATAGAAAATATATCTGTGGAAAAATTTTTTTTCACCTCTGATGCTTATGTTCAGTTCAAGGCAATTCATTTCTCAACCTAATTTCACAGTCAATTTGATGTGATGATGCAAACCCTGAAGGTGGTATTCAAACTCATCAATCTTCAATTTGTCAAGCACAACTGTGAAACTCATCTCCGAATCTGCTCTAGCCGACAGGGACAGTGTGTCGGTTATTGGGTGGGGGTGCCAGAGATGAAAACAGAGGGTAAGGGCAAACACTGAAAAGCTTTTTTTGTGTTTTTTAAATGATCAATTTGTCCCATACAATGATCAACATAATCAAAGGCATGACATAGACTCTATGTACAATGATAAGCGAATGAGCAAATTTGAACTACGAAATGTTTCCATTAGCTGGTGCTTCGCTTCCATCTTTGCAAAGCCTGAGTTTACCTAGTCCACTGGTTGTTGAATCTGAATCAGTATGCATTGGGGATGAAAAAAAAAGTTCTGTATTTGAATTATAACATTTGAGGTCAACCTCATCACTGGTCAAAACTGTCCGTCAAACAGAGTTTGTCTGTTCATGCTAGCCGTCACAAGTAACATTCCTTTCATGCTGGACAATATGATGGTGCTGCGTTTGCCTGCAGGGTCTGTGAGTTTTTTTAATATGAAAGGTGCCAATGCAACAAGATACATGGATTCATCTTATTCTTAGAGTCTGGCATTGTACATTGGACCGACTGCTCTTGAAAATGAATGAAAAACTTTTTGACTGACTGCTCTTGAAAAGGAATTAAACGTTCTTGGACCGATTGCTCTTTCAAATAAATCAAATTTTTTGGACTGTCTGCTCTTGAAAATGAATGAAATATTTTCAGACAGGCTGCTCTTGAAAATGAATGAAATATTTTTCGGACTGGCTGCTCTTGAAAGTGAATGAAATATTTTCAATCAAATCAGCACCCTGTCCTAATGATTTTTTGTCAAGACAGACTCAGCAGTTAATGTTTATGATAATGCTGCATCTAATTATTTGTTTTTCTAACCAATATGATTAAAATGATGGTCACACAACTTATCGCTCATTTACAACATTTACTTCAGTCGGACTATGAAATTCCCTTTCACAGGAACTAATTCTTATGGACTATTCTAAAGCAAGCTGCAAAAGGAAAAAAAAAAGTTGCTGGGGCAGTATATGCTCAGTTCATGACTTGATTAAGCCAATACCTCTCTTTGGAGAAACAGAATAGTCCCCAGCAGAGTACAATAATAAAGGTAAAGTCCAGTGCATATGAACTGATCAAGCCAACAAAATTTGACAGATTCTTTTAACAAAGTTTCAAATCAGACTTTTAAGTTAAGATATTACTTTCGAAGAAGTGCTAAGAATTATTTCAGTTGCATACAACAATACACATTGTTTTTTACTTTTATATTTTTCATATACAGATGAATTCAAGTTTAAAAACCCTTATTTTCCTCAAGGTATTCTGTGATTTGTCCAATATATTTCGAAAATGCTCTACTGAATTTCATTTAGATCTCTTCTGAAAAAGTCTTCTGATCTATTTTAGCTCTGTATAGCTTTCCAGAAATAAGAGAGAAAGAAGAGAGTGAGAGAGAGAGAGAGAGAGAGAGAGAGAGAGGAGGGGGAGGGAGGGAGGGAGGGAGGGAGAGAGAGAGAGAGAGAGAGAGAGAGAGAGAGAGAGAAAAAAAGAAAGAGAGAGAGAGTGCGCTTGTGTGCACATGTTACAATGAAAGTACCAGACTAGAAAATAAAAGCATCCCGACACTTTGTCTTACAGATATCCAAAATATCTAACAGATTTTCGTTGAGTTTCAACATGTCTCCAAAGCTTTTGAATTTTCAGATAAAACACAGCAAGAATAATCACTAAATCAGAAACTAGTCAGTATGACCACTAAATTCCAGTTTATACCAGGACCCATCCATTGAGAAAAGAGTTCAGTGAAATTACATGTGAGCAGAATGGATGAGTGGTGGGTGGAGTGGGTTTTTTTTTTTTTTTTTTTTTTTTTTTTTCAACTAGACAAATTATTATTATTATTTTTTTTACTTTATTCTCCCCCCCCCCCCCCCCCCCCACCCACCACTAAGCACTATTATCAATCCACCATAATCACTACCGTCACTAATATATCATACCATTCTGCAAAACAAGCAACAATCCCCCCACCCCACCCCCCGCCCCCCTCTCATTATTTCAGCTCCCAAGATCCACTCCTGGGTGGCCTCATTTCCGTCCGGCAGCCATTTTGATCATGCGCCAAATATGAGAAGATAAGTGGGTTTTCGTTCTTTGTTTTCACTGTCCTAAATGTTATTTGTTTTTTGCCTGAAGAAGACCCAAGAGGTCAAAGTGCATTGTGTCTTGTCCTGTACTTTGTCTATGTCCTCGGTGGTAACTAACCCCCCCTCTTTCTAAATTTTGCTTATTTTCTGCCTTCACTCCGTTTGAAAAAACTACACAAAAAGCTTCAGTGAATTGTCAAACTTCACATGCATGCATGTGCATTCATACATAATACTGCATGCACATGTGCATGCACACGTGACTGCTGACATTTTTCATTCACAAGACTGGAGAAAACAAAAGCTGATGACAATAATTATGAGATATTCACAAAAATGTAGTATATGAGTACAAAATTTAGTACTGATTAAGTGACTGCAACTGATTTTAAAATCAAAGAAGGAAAAGAAAAGCCTATATATCTGACTATGCTATTTTTTTTCTTCATGTTAAACATACAACTTTTTTATTTTGTCCTACCAAGTGAATGGTGCATTACAGTTTACCATTACATACATGCTAGTATGCTGTCATAATATTCCTAGGCACTGAAACCAACACACTAATGAAAACAGCCATGCACACAAACACTTTGCTACGTTCAAACATGAGGTATGAATATAGTCTCACACTCACTGTAAACATTCTGTTGTCTTCACACATGAACAAACACAGCCATGCACAAATGTAAACATTCATTATCTTCATATATGAACAAACACGGCCATGCACAAATGTAAACATTCATTATCTTCATATATGAACAAACAGGGCCAAGCGAACATGTCACAATTCCACTGCTGCAGACACATATGAACATATCCATGCACACTTTGACACATTCCAGGGCCATCACATCTGAACACACATGGATACAAATTCATGTAAATATTCTAGTGCCTTCACAGATGTGGACAATACGCAACAGCCAGCACATCTTAGTCACTATATGATAATTGTGGTCCTATTCATGATCACACACACAGGCAGGCACCTCTTTCCTTGCTGCTGCTAATATTCAAACCTGTTTTTTACTATGACATGCTTTTTACTATCCTCAGTTTTACAGTTTGCCCAGAACATGGCTTCATGGCAGAATATGGCACATTTATGAGGAAAAAAAAAAAAATGTCTAAAATGGTGGACCCTATGCATCAATGAAATGTCAGAAAATCAATCAGGTAACAGAAATAAGTATTTTTTTCATCACACTACAGAAATATCATGCTAAAAGCTTTATCTAACTGATTCACTTCAAAAGCATTGAGAGAACATAAAAGTGTTAATGAACAAACTTTTTAAACACAATACAGAAAAAAAGACAAGTACTGACAGAATAAAATGATTATAGATTAGTAGACAATCATATACAACAACCTACAGAACAGACGACCAAAATGGTTTTCTATTACCAGCTGCCATTGCAGGGTCATTAGCATCACAGGTGCCTGCCTGGGAGGTCATGGATTTGACCCCCATTAAATCCATCTGTCTAAGGGATTTTTGCCCCTGACCAGCCCCTACCTAAAGCTGAGTCTGCTATGGGTTAAATTGTGATGACAGTGACCATACACAGTCGAGTTTCATCCGCCAAATGGATGAGTGTAGCTCAAATTTTCGGATCAAGACTGCTGCTGTCTGTATCTGTTGGGCATGGTTATCGCTACAATATATATGAAACTAAGCATAGAGAATAGCCCTGTTATGCGATCTCAGCCCTGAACAGAAATCTTTTGCATCAGCTTCATCAAGGATCAGTATAAACAAAAAAGTCAAATTCTATGGCTCTTCATACCCTGCTCTCTTGGTCACCTCATTTTTGATTACCTCTCTATGTATATGCCCTTGGTTTGGTCCTTTTGGGCTCATCAAATCAGCCAACTTTTTAGGACTCACTGGACAGATGTGGTGGTGCCCTAGGAATGGTCAGCTGACTCACACTTGCTCCACAACAATAATTAAATATTGTCGTGGGTACTGGGATTGTTTAGTGGTGTCTTGCACAAGCAGGATTAGAACTGGCAGCACTAAACATCACCAAAGTGACTTAGCAGCGCTGCAGTGTCTCATCTGGTGGGATGCCTCATGACGAACTGACACTGGCTGTGAAGTGTTGCGAGCTGTGGCGGAACGAACCAGGTTGTGCCTGTGGTCGTGTGACCGGAATGAGTGGCATGGAACAGAGAGAGAGAGAGAGAGAGAGAGAGAGAGAGAGGGGGGGGGGGGGGGGGGGGGGCTTTCTCTCAAAACTTTTACCACTGTAATTTTCCCCCCCATTTAATCAAATAATATGTTCAATGAATACAAAAAAATGCTGCAGTCAAATAACAAAAAATAAAATGGAACACAAAAAAGTCTGAAGAATCAGCTCATCAAGTTTCGCTTTGTATTTATCTCTTCACACTTTCTCTGACTGCAAAACTCATTTGAATATCTTACATTCATAAAATATGTTGGAGTCATTGGTTGTGTTTTGTTCAAAACAGATTTGAAAGTTTCTTCAACTTGTATTTCTTCACAGCAACACCAAACTGCAAAGGCAATTGCAATGCAAGTTATACATGGGACACATAAGATACAATTAGTACACAGATATCTTTCATTCTGTTACACAGAATTTGGTGGTATGATCAGCACTGAGCAAATTTTCCAGTCAGTTGGAGAATGAACAAATATAAAGTTCACTGACCTTCCCAGTCACTATGAACTGTGCTGATCAACACCTCACTGTTGTTGATGTTTGATTTGATCATACACAACCAGATAGTTGAATGCTTCGTCTATGCCCGCTGTTTCCACAAGTGCAGAACTGGAAAAAAAAAAAAGAAAAAAAAAAAAAAAATAAAAAAAAAATTCACAAAAGAAAAACAACCTATTTATATTCTGTATGTGGTAAGTCATCGCATATATTTTTTCTGATGGTTAATAAGTATTAAAGTAAACTTTTCAGTTTTTCTTTCTACCTTACCCTAATGAAAACAAATAAGCATAAAACTGAAAAATAAAAAAGGAGGAAAGAAAAAAACAAACTACAACTGAATGAAAAATCAAGGAGGCAAAGAAACATTTCAAAGTGTCAATTGCTACCACATAACTTACAACTTCCTGAACTAATAAAAACATTATAAATACATTATTCACAAGCACATCCAGAACACACATACAAACCATGCAATGAAAGAGTAAGTCAGTAAGAGAGAGACAGATAGTGTGTGTGTGTGAGTGTGTGTGTGTGAGTGTGAGAGAGAGAGAGAGAGAGAGAGAGAACATTTAGCAA
The DNA here is from genome assembly GCA_016801955.1 of Conus betulinus. Taxonomy (NCBI): domain Eukaryota; kingdom Metazoa; phylum Mollusca; class Gastropoda; order Neogastropoda; family Conidae; genus Conus; species Conus betulinus. The sequence continues at coordinate 70,476 of JADBJO010004130.1, read as the reverse complement.
AGAGTCATGATTATTGCTCAGCTGCCTACAGAGGCCACATCAGAGAGAGAGAGAGAGAGAGAGAGAGGGGGGGGGGGTGGGGGGTGGGAATGGCTGATGTTGAGAGAGAGAACAAAAAAGAGCAAAGAGAGTCATTTCACAATGTTTATAGCCCAGCTGATGTAGAGGCAATATCGGGGCTGCTAAGATAGGGGAGAGTGATTGAGAATGAGAGAAAAAGAAAGACAGACAGAGGGGGAGCCAAATGGCTGATGTTGAGAGACAGAGAAAAAAAGACCAAAGAGAGTCATTTCACAATGATTACAGCCCAGCTGCATGTAGAGGCAATATCAGGGCTGCTAAGACAGAGGAGAGTGATTGAGAATGAGAGAGAGAGAGACAGACAGACAGACAGAGAGAGAGAGAGAGAGAGAGAGAGAGAGAGAGAGACAGCTGACAGGGATAGAGAAAGAACTGTAGCAAAAAGAAGTTTCGAAGTAAGGTGACTTCAAGCAGAAATTGAAACAAATCTAAAGGAAGAATTTACTCCACCAGACTAAAAGGAAAAACACATTACAAGACAAGACACAATGCGTTTCCATCTGGGAAGAAGACCAAAGAGGTCGAAACCCATCACATCATGTTTTGTCTTGTAATTTGTTCATCCCTTTTCTCTGGGGAATGACATTTTTTCTTTTTAAATCAGCAGAAAGTCAAGAGAGGGGCGGAGAGAGAGAGAGAGAGAGAGAGAGAGAGAGAGAGAGAGAGAGAGAGAGGGGGGGGGGGTTGTGGGTGGGTGGGGAGGGGTTAACAGAAAGAACAGTTAGCCAAGTCGTCATCTTATGGTTATAGCTCAACTGACCACACAGGCCATATCAAGGATATGAGAGAGAGAGAGAGAGAGAGAGAGAGAGAGAAACAGAAAGAACAAGTTAGACAAGTTGTCACGTTACCATGATTATAGCTCAGTTGACCACAGAGGCCATATCAGGGATGCTGAGAGAGAATGAGAGAGAGAGAAGGGGGGAGAGGGGGGGGGGGGGGGGGGGGGAGAGAGAGAGAGAGAGAGAGAGAGAGAGAGAGAGAGAGAGACAGAGAGACACACACACACACAGACAGAGAGAGGGAGAGGTAGGGACAGAGAGTGAGAGATGGGGGCAAGGGGAGTGTTAAGGGCTGAGGTGATCATTACAAAAGGAAATGACCTATGTTTCAGTTCTTCTATCATTATTTTTCTTTCACCAGTGAGGCAGTGTGCTGGTTTGTTTATCTGTCTGCAAACATCTCAATCTCATGGTGACTGTGATCTGCGGCAGTTTGTTTAGTGCGTTTTGCATGGCTGTTGCAATAAGAGGACATATCTGTCAACAATTCACTTGTCTATTTCGAATTGTGAACTGAATAAGAATTATTTTTGCACTTTCTTGTCTTGTGTGTTCAATTCTATTTCACATTATTTACGGTCATTTAAGTATTCCAAAGATGAAAAAAAAGGTTGCAAAAGGCAAGTTATGCTGATGGACATTTCACAGAAGCAGATAAGATAGAAACAGAGATCTATAGAGAAAAAAAGTATGGGGAGGAAGAGGTGATAGTGAGGAAAAGCAAAAAAAAACAAGTCCACTTTTTTTTTAATTTATAAATCACTTGCTTATTTGAAGAACAAATTAAAACTAGGCACTATTACCAAAAATTAATTAACCGCCAAGAAACAAATAGAAAAAGTACAACTTACCTCACTTTCTGGGTATGTTTGTGGCACTGGGTCAAATCAATTTTAAGATCAAAACTGAAAACTGTGTTTCTGACAATGACTCAAGATATCTATTCAGTGCACAAATGACTGTTGATAGTCATTTTGAAAACAGTTAGGACACAATCTTGTTCTCAAACTGACCTTACAATCTCTAAACCACAGAACCATTTGTCCTGAGCTATCAAATCATGTTTATGCCACAAAACTTTTGCCAGGCTTTGTGAATCAAGTCAGCACATTTTGGTGTCCATTTCCTGAGATGTGAATATGAACTAAAAACAATAAAATAGTTCCAATGTGTGTTAAGAATGGGTTTAAAAGAAAAAAAAAAGAGTCTGTCACTTTCTTTTGAGGATAACGATTGAATGTATCTCGGTCATACACACAAAACTCCACTGCCTGTCTATACAGGCAGTGTCCGCAGGAGTATCAGCCTGCCTACGCAGAAAGAAAGAAAGAATATATCTTGCATCCCAATGCAATACTTAAAGCTGTACAGAATAACTCATTTGCATGAAGATCAACATAAGACATTTAAACCAAATGCAGGTTTGATGCCTGGCCTAGCATTTCATTACCAGGACAAGAGATACATTTTCAGCAAATGGAACTGAAATAATGTTTCCATTCTGTTTTCAATGGAAACAGTCTCATGTCTTCGTCGACATGACCAGGTGACATCTACAATACTGAATAATCCATGGCATGCTTGGATTTCTGGTCAACTGTGCAGACAAGCTGGAAACTCGGAAGAAACTGACCCATGAGATGGATTGATACTCCGGACACATTCTCTGCCCCTTTGGCGTAAGATGGAAAAAAACAAAGGAAAGGGGGCAGACAGAAGAAAAGCATGTCCTGTCCTACAGTGGAGAAAAAGACAAACAAGTCCTAGGATTGCGATTTTTAGTTCTTAACAAGAGCATCTGAAATGTTGAACAATCCTGTTTCTAACAGGATCATGCCCATCCGTATGCGAGTGAAACCATTCACCATCATAGAAGTGAAATGTGTGCTTTAATATCAGGCGATGATGACAGGTTAAAAAATCCTATTCTCAGCTCTAATAAGTCACCTGCAAGACTGATAAGAAAGACATATCAATTGTGGTTGACTGGGATGTCAGGGTGATTTTAGAATTTCTAAACCAAGAAGACGGCGAGAATTTCTTGTGCCCTTGTAATGAGACCACCAGTGACAGATGACTATTAGTGCGAAACTGATGTAAGCGGAGTGGAGGTTATGCCACTAGAGTGGCACAAAACATACGACAGGGTAAAAAAAAAAAAAAGACATGGTGCTCAGACACCTAGAATTTGCCACCTGGCCCTTCTGTATATGCCAGGTAAGCATAAAGCTTCTTGAAGATGGCTACAGCACTTCGCAAACGCTCAGTATCAAAGCTAGATGGACTATATACATGCATATTCTTGTGATGAACCATAACAGGCCTGGCATCAATCATGATAAACCAAGGACATTTCCAGCAACTGACACTGGTAAGACCACAACCGTGTCATAATGAACTTAAAAGCACACTTGAAGAACAAGAGGAGAGTGAAGAACAATCTATCAAATTCAGTCCTGACTGACTGAAAGATCTTGATATCACTGAACAATTCCAAAAGGCCACTGGAGAAAGATTCAACCAAGTGATAACTGAAATGGCAACAGTGGTCCCGGAAATAAGCTGATGGAAATCAAAGCAATGACTCACAAGCAATATCTTGTAGATGTCAGGTATTATGAGCTTAAAACTGTTCCAGAAGGCCAGGATGAGAAATGAAGCTATAAAAGCTAGAGGATCAGTGAGGAAATGAGAATGCAATGGAAAGGTAGATTGAATAACAGTGTGAAATCACTGGGATAAAACCTGAATCACAATGAAACAAAGAAAGCTTTCAAAATGTTGAAAGAATCAATTAAAAGCAAAGTTAAAAAAAAAAAACAAAAAAAGCACTATTCAGCACAAAGACATCAACTGTCTCTCAAAGTAAGAAGATATCATAAAGAGATAGATGAATATTGCTCTGAACTCAAAAACAAACAGAGCAAAGGAAATCCAAGAGTGCTAACAGTACATCCTCCATCACATGAAGATGTCTTTCCAATACTCAATGAAGAAGTCTTGGCTGCAGTGAAAATGATGAAGGCTGCAGGCAAAGACAACATCACTGCAGAACTCTAGATACATGGTGGAAATGCAGTAACGAACACCATGACATTTGCCCCCAAAATCTGATGCACTGGAGAGGGATTCATGCCATGGACGAAATTGCTGACCATTACTCTTCCCAATAAAGGAAATCTTCAACACTGACATAGCTACTGCATTATCACTCTGTACAGACTGTAAGTAAATACCGTTACTGCTGAACAACAGGCTGGAATCTGTAGAGGCAGAAGTACCATTAAATAGATCTTTAACCTGCATACCCTCTGTGAAAAGCATCTCCAACACAAGGAGGAGCTCTACATCCTCATGCGCTTCAAGCGAGGCATTCCATACAGTCTGGCGATAATGGCTATAGAGCACAATGAAGAAATTTAACATTGCGCAAAAACTAAATGGCTATTCCAAAGCAACCAGTGCAGTGCTCATACATGGTATTACTGGAGAGTGGTTCCACACATTCAGGTGGAGTTTATCAAAGCTGCCTTCTATCTCCTACACTCTTCCAACATACCTCTGAAATGTGTCATGACTGGTGAACTTGAGGGTCATGTCAACACAACAGCACTGGAGGGAGAGCCATCACAAATCTTAACTTTGCATATGACATTAGGAGCCTGACACAGGCAGTGAAAGAGAACTCACAAAGCTTGTTCAAAGACTTGATGAAACATCAACAATGTATGGCATGAAAATCTGTGACGGGAAGACCAAGTGGATGGGTAGCCACAAAACAATCATCATTACTGATCTGTGTATGGATATAAACTAGAACATGATATATAATGTATTACATGCGTGTATTTTCAGTAAAGGTTGAAGTCACATACTATGGATATGAAATACCTTTTCCACCAACGATATGATTTTATGAGTATGCGCATATTCTTTCTCTCAAAGAAAACACTGTATTATTATCTGTTGAGTCTGTGTGTAGAAGTGAACAGAGAAGAAGGAAATCGACAGTTTTGCATCAAACATTAAGTAACTAATCTGTGCACTTTATTTCACACAATTTTGTGACGCTGATGATTACATAAAACTGTCTGCACTTCTCAAAGGTTTTAAAACATTTCCAAGCAAATATGGTTTTGCTGCTGCCCCCTGAACCAAGCAAATTCAACTGTTGCAGTCAATGTTATTAATTGTGTGATGTGGAGTTGTTTTACAGCTTTTGTTCTTAAAAAAGGTTTGTGGAAACAAGGGAAAAAAATATTTCCCTCCTCTATATTTTATGGTGCAGTACACAAATGCATAAACATTCCTAAATGGTAGACAGATTATAACTACTCTAAACAGCACCTTCATTAGAACTGTCACCAAAATCATGGGAAGTATCACAGTAATCTTAATCCTCTGCAGAACACTCTTTGTCCACGAGGATTTTATTACCATTTGAGTGAAGTACAACTATTGCTTGGCATGATTTCAAATGAATCAAGGAACTAATATTAAGAACTTGATATTGTACTCTTTTTCTTAAAGCAAATTCAACATCTCAATACAACGGCTCCCGATATGTTTCATGCAGTACTGTGGGTGCGTAACTTTTATGACAAAATACTCCAAACTGGTGGCAAACTGAACAGATGTCATGGTGGAAATTTTCACACCTACCTGGTTTCCTTGGTTGATCGGGCCACACTGATCTTGGCCGCACAGGGAAAGACAGCTTTCAGCAAGTTGACAGCCTTGCCTGAGTTAATATTGTTTACATACACAGACCTCTCTGTTACTTCCCCTGAAACAAATGGCATGGGTCCCATATGGACAAGTTAAGTCCTGACAGGACGGCGGACGACAGCAAATCCAAGGTCCCATGATCAGGTCTCGGAATGTTAATGTCTACTGTCTGTGCGAAAATTGTCTTACAGTGTAGCGAAGGTTGCTTTTAAATGATGCGAATTACATGTTGATCAGCATTTCATTTATAAGAATAGGCAAAGGAATCGAAGCTTTTTTTTTAAAAAAGATAAAGAGTGGAGAGTAAGTGGTGAAAAATATCACCTGAACGTCGACAATACAATGCAAAAGTGGCATTTTCAAAATGCCAACGGAGCTGATGTGCATTAGTTGTGTTCATTTCTCAGCCCTGGTAGTACATATTTTGTTTTTCTTGCTTGTCAACATTTCTGCCGAAATGCAGAAGAAATTTCTGTGATTTGAATAAATATGTAAGCCGCATCACATGCTGAACAACAGATTTATTGTTGTTGCTGTTGTCAATGAGGTCATGACAATTTTTGTGGCAAAAATATATCCTCAGAGAGATACTGTGAACATGAATAAGGTGAAATACAAGAAATATAACTCTGTGAAGGCTGAATTATTCACCCATAATGCTTAACCCTTTGACTGCCTTAGTATATGCTTCAAATGTAGCTGCTTTGGTATTGTCAGACACCTCACAAATTTTTCGACATGAAGTTTACAGATGGGAGTGTTCCAGCGCACTTCAGTCAGCAGCTAGGTGGTCTATCAACATAGTTCATACCAGACCAATGAGACCCAACTGCAGTGCCATGGAATCCTATTGGTGGGTGAAATCTCCCACCCTCTCATCAGTCACAGTTAAACACTGACTATGAGCCAGTGGTGGTCTGATCACAGCTCCCTCAATGTTCAAACACACAGAGTGGGCTGTTCTAACTGTTCTTGCCCTACAGCCATGCCTATTGACAAATAACGGACAAGGCAAGTGGACAATTATCTTAAATCTGCATGTGAAGGCAGGGCTGGTAGGTGATCACCCCATGTGGGGGGGTGGGGGGCGCATGGTGCAAGCCTTTCATTTAATCACTAGCCAGATGTACGGCAAAAGAGTGAAGATAAACTGATTTTCATCTCAGTTCTGTCAACAGAACTTGCAGATTGGCTTGTTTTTTGTCTGTGAGCTGTTCTCATGGCTGAGGGGTCAACAGAAAATCAGCTTTTGCTGTGGGCACATGGAAATACCAAAGTGCAACAACCCTAGCAGTCAAGGGGTTAACATTTTGATATGAAAATGTTTATGCCTTAATTTTTGATCATGCATAGAAGACACGTAATTTTTAACAAATGGCTAGTGGTATCACCAGCTGGGTCCTTATGCAAAAGACAAAAGCATTCAAATGTGTTCTAAAAGAGGACAGATCTTCATCACTGGAAGGCCAGAATCAACTTGTTGAATACTCTGCTGCTTTATGGGTTGTGCGTTTGGACAGCCAGAACAGAAAAGAAAAAGACCTGAGACAGTGAAGAGTTAATATCAGCGTGCTCTGAGCTGATCTTATCAGCAAGCCACTATGTGCTTTTTGCCTCAGAGAACTAGCTCTTCCTGGGATGTCCTAACACAGACCCACGCCTGAAAAAAAGGCTATGGGACAGAGGACAGACACTGGCATCCTACGTATACCTACTCTTAAGTTGGTACAGTCTGAAGGTACCAAGGATGTCCGCTACCACTGCAGTTTCAGGCAGCTCATTCTAATCTCCTTTGGTGGCTGGGGTAAAGGAAGCATGATAACTGGTGTGTCACTGGGTCCGTTGCAGCTGGCGGGATGGTATCTTCCTTTTCAGATGGGGGAGCTAGGGTGATGTTACTCTTCCTGACAGCTGCCTGGTCACTGTGAATTGGTGTCACATGATCATATCTGCTAAATTTCTTTGATGTTGGGAGGGAAGGTCACAGCAGCATTTCAGTTATGGCTGAGATTCACAGGGTGTTATGTCCGCAACAGATGACAAAACTAGCAGTTCTTCTGTGCACGCTTTGATCTTGTCAACATTGCTCCAAGTGCGAGGGTCATTGAGCAGGTGTATTCCTGTACAGGACTGGCAAGTGTTCTGCAGGGAATATCCTTCAGGTGGCAAGCACTTACCACAGAAGTCCGCAGGTCTAACTGGCTTTTGAGCCCATGTTGCTGACATGTGGTCTTAGCTGAGATCTTTGGAAATGTCTTTAAGATACTTGGCAAAGGAGATGGTTGCCAATGGGTGGCCATGAAGCTGGTATGGGTATTCCGTTGTGACATTCACCCTGGTGACAGGACAGATGGTTCATTTGGTATAATGAATATTCTGTTGTTAACATTCATCCTGGTGACAGGGCGGATGGTTCATTTGGTATAATGAATATTCTGTTGCAACGTTCTTCATGGTGACAGGACGGATGACTGAAATGGCATAACGAATATTCTGTTGTTAACATTCATCCTGGTGACCGGGGCGGATGGTTCATTTGGTATAATGAATATTCTGTTGTTAACATTCATCCTGGTGACAGGACAGATGATTAATTTGGTATAATGAATATTCTGTTGTAACATTCATCCTGGTGACAGGGTACATGGTTCATTTGGTATAATGAATATTCTGTTGTAACATTCATCCTGGTGACAGGGTGCATGGTTCATTTGGTATAATGAATATTCCGATGCAACGTTCTTCCTCCTCGTGACATTGACAGGATGAATGGCTCATTGAGTATAATGAAGAGTCATGTCCCAGCTTTTCTTTTGGGGCGTTACAGCTCGGCATGGTTGTAATTTGAGGTGGTGAGGTGATTGACAGCAGTGTTACCGGTGAACAGCTGAGCTACTGAAAACAGATTTTCAGGCAGGTTATTGACGTAAGCCAGGAGAACTGTTGGTCAAACAACTGATCCCTGCAAAACTCCAGAGCACAAATCTGGTCTGGTACTATTGCTTGGTTTCTGTCCAACAGGAATGGACTATCCATTTATCTGCACCGTAGAGGAAGAACTTATGGACCAACAAGCTGTCAGTGACTTTGTGAAGTGTGTAAAATGCTGACAATCGCTTGGTTCTCACTGTCCATGTTGCCAAACAATTCTACTGTGATGCCAGATACAGGTCTCACAGGACCTTGAATTTTGAAACTCCTTCTGTTCTGGGTGAAAAGTGTTATCACTCTGTTGGTGGTTCTTGAAAGCACTGATGACAATTTGCTCAAGAACTTTGCACAGATGCTTGTAAGAGAATGTAGCTCAGTTTGAAGGAACACAGAGCTTGCCCTCTTTGACAATTGGCATTATGTTGGCAGTGTGTCAGTCTGAGACAACTTCTGATGCTATGGATGATTAGTAAATGAAGGCCAATGCAATGGCCATTACATCAGCTAGCTCTCCGGACTCCTACATCACTGGCAGACAGATCTGAAATGAGTACATATTCATGAATGTTGAAACGCAGCAAACTGGTTAAGCACACTCTGTGATAAAACTAACCCTTGAGAACATGAATACAATCTCTAAAAAAAGATATATATAAAAATGGATGAATAAAGGAAAGCATATATTGTTAATTTTTCATTATCTCTGCAGCTGAAAAGACTAAAGGGAACTATGTATCTGCCGCACTGAAAATCTCGGAGAATGTTAATTTGCAACAGCGAAGACAGACATGTACAACTGTAAGAAGATTTTTCTTTCACTGTAAAACCTACTTCCATTCAGGTTACAGATAATCAGCATGTTAAATCACATAAACAGAAATCTATCAAACCATCTCCAGGTTCATACCTCATCTGACCTGTTCAAAATCAGTGATGCGACCCAGTCTTGCTCATGTGATGTAAAGATTGAAGCAAAACCATCTCTAGGTCCATAATTCACCTGGTAGTTAGATAACTTAAGTCCTGATTGTCTGGTTCATGTGTCTCGATAGAAGAGTTTGAGATGAACCATCTCATACACATTGGACGTCCAAGCCACATTTGACGTCCAAGCAGTGGCCCCTGAGTTTGGTTCAAGTGTCTTGATAGCAGAATTTTGAGACCAAATAAACTCCAGTAACTTGGCTGCGAACAGTGGTGGAATCCAACTTTTTGGTTCAAGTGTCTTGATGGAAGAGTTAGAGACTAATATCAAATGTGTTGTTTATGTAAACAGAACAAACCATATATTCACGCATATGACTGTTGGAGTTGGGACAGTTCATGAGTCTCGACTGAAGAATTAAAACCGAAACTGAACCGCTTGTATTGTTCACACGACTTAAATGGTAATGGAGTTCCCTTCTGAACCATGTGCCTTGATGGAGGAGTCAGAGACCAAACCATTTCTATGGCTCACATGACAATTTAATAACAATGGAGTCTGTCTAGCTCCTTGACAGGAAAGTCAGATGTCAATCTGTCTCTGTGGCTCACATGATGTGACTGTTAAACAAGTCCAGTTTGATTGTTCATGTGTCCTGATGGAACAGTTCGAGAGCAATCCATCTCCTTGGTTTACATGATAAACAGTGGAGTCTGACTCGTGTTGATGGGAAGAGTTAGAAACCAAACCATATCAGTGTCCAAAATTCAAGGGCTGAACAATGGATTACTGATCTTGTGGACTGTGGTAGGAAGTGCCTGATCAAAAGGCAACAGTTATTCTTCCTTTCTGAGAAATATCTCCAAGGCATGTTCTGATGGGAGAAAACAGAAAAACAAACAAAAAGTGTGAGCAGATAAGAAAATGGATGACATCTGCATGTTCAGAACATCAGTCTTATGCAGAGTAGAATGCATAAACTGATGAAACCAATTCCAACTGTTCCATACTGCTTTCTCCTCCATTCATCTGAAGGTGAAAAGCTGCTGATCTTACCTTTGACAAATGATTTTATTACCTGACTAAATCAATGAACTTCACAATGGTTATGTTTTCCCAGAAAAGAAGACCTCTGTTAAAACAGCATCAACACATAATATGTTGTACATTACAAGTCAGGAGGACATTTCTGTGCTTTGATAAGGAAGAAGACAAAAAGAAAGAAGCTTACTGAAAACATTCAAACAGATCAATATCATGGACGAAATTACTGTATATATAGAACCAAACGTTTCTTTTTTTCTTCTTCTTTTTTTTTTTTTTAAATGGTGAATGGACTGAGACATCAGCATTAAATGAAGCACATTCAGTACAGATTCTGCGGGTACTGCAAACCCTTGTTGTCAAGGATTAATATTTAAAGTACAAACCTTCATTACGAGGACTGTAGATGTAGAATGAATCAACAGTGTTCAAATAATATTGCAAATGTCATCACTCACAGACATAGCCAGTGAATACGAAAAAAAGACGGTGTAACAATGTGGAGTCATTTATATTCTTGACTTTTCCTCTTTAAGACTTGTAGTCATTGTTAAGATATTACTGAATGAAACTTTGGCAGCAATCTGATGTGAGCAATCTGACTGACAATGACCTTTCAATACTGACAAGGGAAGGGAAGTATGCCACATACAGGTCATATAATCATGATTCTGGACAGTAGTCCATGCTGGCCAGTTGCAAGCAACATCAATATGGAAAGACAACCTGAACGAACACAGACACAATCTGTCAACACACTGCTCTCAACACTGTTGACAGAAGTGAACAATGCTTGAGCCAGTATAACTCAAGCAGTCAGGCCTCAAAAGCTGCAAAGTCTGAAGGTGGTGTAAGCAAAGAAATATCTGCACAATGTAAGCAAATATTTTGGATCCAAGAATTACTTCAAGGAATATTTTCATCTAAAGTGAAGTAAATTATACTAAGACATGCCTGCACATGAAATTTGAAATGTTGACATAACAAAGCAAGCTATGACAATACTGGAACAAAAATCTGGTGTAAAGAAGAATTCAAGTACGGCTGAATAATAAGGGTGCAAAAAAATGTAAAAGCTATGCATGTTTTTAAATCACAAGTACATCCAAACCAGGCGAGGCTGTCTTCTTTTGATAATAAATAATGTATATTGTTGGTGTCGCGCTGGAAACTGTCAAGAAATAAAGAAATAACTCAAATGAATGTGTGGGTGACAGACCATATACAGTGGAATGTGAAAGACTGACGAGTGTGCGAAAGTCTGATTAAATGGGAAGACATTAAGTTCACAGCGTGATTTGTTTCATGAAAAGTACACACTTGAATGAATTCATTCATGGACAGCAGAACTCTTGCTGCACAGGTATATCAGTGTTATTAAAAGAACAAAAAAGGACACAAGTGGTCATGAAATTATTGGACATTTTTGTATTCAACCTGTTTTCATTCGTCCAAAGTGAAGTGGTCAAGATAAAGCCAGCCGACAAGATTACTATTCAAACACTGGTAATGGTACCCATGTACACCAACAAATGTGTAAATACATGCACAGCATCACGTGACAAGACATTCTTTATCGGAGGAGTTTCTCATCCATAATGAATGTCAAACTGATGTTCCATTTAAGCTTTCATTGACTTCGGTGCAAAGGGCAATGGACCTTTAACTCTGAACTGATGCAGCTTGTATTGTTGCCCTTCATGTCAGGTCTTTGTTGCCAGCTGACACTGATTTTAGCTCTTTGTTGCTGGTTGGTATTGATGTTGGGTCATTGTTGTTGGCTGGTGTTGATACTGGGTCACCACTACTGGCTGGATTTATGCCCTTATGTCATTGTTGCTTGTTAGTATTGAATATGGGTTATCGTTACTGGCTGGTATTGATGTATTTGGGTCACTGTTGCCAGGCAGTGGTGACACTGGGTCATTGTCACAGGCTGGTATTGAAGCCATGAAGTTATTGCTGTTTGGTGTTGATGTTATCAGTTTGTCAAGTCATTGCTGCTGGTCAATAATAATGACACAATGGTTTGTTGGGTTTTTGCTACAGATCAACAATATTGATACAGTTAGTTAGGTCCTTACTGTAGACCAACAATACCATATCAAGGTTAATAGAGTCCTTGTTAATTGCTGATAATACTGATGCTATGGCTTTTTGGATCAAGTGTTGATCAACAAAATTGATGTAATGGCTTGTTGAGTCAGTGTTGACGTTATAGCTTGTTGGGCCACTGTTGCTGGCCAACAATACTGATATGGTTAGTTGGGTTACTGCTTTTGGCCAAACATATGGCATGACGAGTTCCTGGGTCACTGTTTTTTATATATTAATATTATAGTTTGTTGGGTAACTGCTGCAGGCAAATGCCATCATTTGTTCAGTCATTGTTGCGGGGTTTTTTTCACTGATGTTATGGTTTGTTTCGTTTTTATTGCTGGCCAATATTACTATGTCATAGTTTGCTGGATTATTGTTGCAATTCAATGATAGTGATGTAATGGCCTGCTGGGCCTTGTTCCTGGCCAGCAATACTGATATGGTTTATGGGGTCAATATTGTTGGTGAATAGTACTGATGCGATTTCTGAGTGGAGCAAGGAATGCACCTCTGTAAGATCTCAACATCAATAGTTTTTTCATCTCAAATGAACAGAACGGCACATTTTGCAAAGTGAAAAAGTACAGATGGATATGGTAAGAGTAAAAAACCATCAAAATGTTCCAATGTGTATTTGTAATAATGTCAAACACAGGACAAAATAACTGAATTTCAAAATGTGTTTCTCATGAAATTTTCATAATTTTGGTCAAGAACTTGAAGAGGACCAGGCTCAGTTTTTCCAATGGCCAAGGTTAAGTATGTTCCTTGATCAAACCAAAATCAGAAAGCTAGAGGCAGACTTGACTCAGATTTAGCTGGGAGACCCTCATGAAAAAGTTGAGACCAGTTTTCAGGAATGCAGATCATGACACATACTGTCTGTATTACCCTTCCACAGCTCAAACAGCAGTCTTGAATTGTCAAATTTATGTCAAAGACATGATGACCATGAAGTCTTGTATATAACTGATATAAAAATGTAAAAACGCATGTTGTGAACCTTTCATGCTGACAAAACTGTTGGCGCAAGATCAGTTGTGAATACTTTCTTCCACCATACCATAGTATGCTGAACATGCCCTGAACCATGTGGAGACAGATGGAGGTGCGATAAATGTTGGCGCCATGAAATAAAAAAATTTCCCAGTAATGGGCCGGAATTTTGGGACAGGACCTGGCCGCTCTGCATCCTATGATAGTGGCTTCAGCAGACATGGTGAGGACGTCCATATCTTGGGACTGAAAGCATTATGGTCATGAAGCTTCTCTAGTCCACTTGCCAAACATTAGACGGCGGTAATCGGAAGCATGTATCACAGCATGTCAACAAGCTCTGGTGGATGTTTCTTGAGCTGATTTTGTCTGCATAATCTTGAATCTGGTCAGGGATAAAGAGTGAACATTATGCAAAAGTTGAAATGACTGAAGTATACTGTTGTTTATACTTTGTTTTGGTTTGTTTATACATATGGTATGCATTCTACTGATGAATTATGCTGGTCGCAGAATGTGGTAATTTTCTTGTACCTCTATTGTAAAACAGCAGCAGTCTAAATCCATTCAGCTGCAATTTTAACAAAAAAAAAAAAAAAGATTCAGTATTGTTCAAACTAGCTGAAAGATTTCTGTGAATTTGGGATTCGTTCTTTGAGTAGAAGAAGCGCTGTATGTCTCACTCCAGCATTAAACTTGATGTACTTTATAACAATAAATCAGACAAGCAACACTTTATTCCAAACCCTTAAATGCTGTATATTCCTGTTTTGTTTCTGGTCTTCACTTTGCTTATTTTGGCTTGCAAGTTTTTATTCTTGTAAATACTACTGCGCTGCTCGTTTCCTTCGGCCACAGCTGTTTTCAGTTGTCTATATGCTACAGCCAGTACAAATCCACGGGCAGTGAAATCTTATGGTGAATTCCATTCGTCTTTATTCTGTTTCAACTGATCTCAGTGTATTTTTTCCTTTTTCAAGTTCTTCTTTAGTTCTGTGTTCAGTAATGTTCTTTAGATACATGACAACAATCTGACCGCTGACACGCCTCTTTCTGTACGCCTTGATGTTCTGTTTCATTGTCCTTCCTGTTTAAGCACACACTGTACCCCGTGAGGTTCCCCTGTAAAACTTTTCAAATCTGGTGGTCTTGTTTTGAAGTTTTTTTTTTTCCCTTTTATTTCTTTTTACAACAATTTTGTTCTGGTACCATTTGATTTATAAGTTTGAATTTGTTTTCCTTTTATTATTTTTAATGGCATACTTTCTTGTCTTACCTTGTGGAGTTGGATAATAGGTTTTAATCAGCTGCCTGGCCCTTGTCTTGTTATACTTGAAAATCACTGAAAACAAAGACAGCAAAAGTAAAATGTGCCCGCCATCATTAAAAAAAAAAAAAATTATCCGATATCCTCGCTTTCATCTTCTGTTCTTATGGCCAAAAAACATTCATTCAAAACATAAATGTAAAAGACAAAATAGAACACAAAACAAACCTATGTAACTCACGTTTTTCAATTTGATAGAAGGCATCTTAGAAATTGCACACAAGACAAAAAAAAAAAAACAACAAAACAAAACAAAAAAGCCCTTCCTCTAAGAGCTGTGAACACGTAATATAAGAGAAAAAAACACACACACACACTACACACACAAAACAAACCTAAGTAACTCAGATGTTTTACCAATTCAAGAATTGGCATGTTATAAATTGTAACACAAAAGGGGGGGAAAAAGAAAGACTTCCTCTGAGAAATGGGTTATTCAAGGTGGGCGAAAACAAGCAAAAACAACAAAGGAAAATCCCAAACAGCAGAACAATACAGAAAACAAACAAAATATGGCCAGAGATTCTGACTGGAAGGCATCAAACAACTGGCACAGAGAATTATAGCAGATAGGGATACACTTATACTGAAGGACAGACACCCCAGCACCTTAGCCAATGGAAAGGGTGACGATAAAAGCGGGTGAAAGGAAAGGGAGAAGGCCTGGGTGGGAAGTGGAAGGGACGTGCGTGAAAATACACAAAATCATAACTGAATTTTTGCCGTTTTCTTTTCCATCAACATATTTGAAAACACTTCACAAGTGGAAGTGGAAAAAATTAAAGGAAGAGATTTTTTTTAAGCTTTACTTATTTTTACATATAAAGTAAGGCTGCTTGGGAGAAGAAAAAAAAAAAACCCATAGGGGATATTATAATGTTAAAATCCTGAACTTTTCATACAAAGCTAAAACTGCAACAACGAGAACAAAAATACTTTGTACAATGTCAAACTATGAACAAATGTTACATTTTAGAAATGATCTTGCATAACCGTCCTGTGTTTGATAAATTCTCAGGGAGCATATCAACTAGATTGTGTATCTTCCTCAGCTGAAAACTATAACAGAAGAGGAGACTGTGTTAGCTCAGCATTCAAAGCCTGACAAATGCACTTGATAAATGCATAGGTCGAACATCTGAGTCTGGTCTACAAGTACGTCTTCAGCTCTTCCCTTACTTATTCACTCATTTGCTTACTTTAGTACTTGATACAGCTGCTCACTGTAACCGCAGAGCTTAGATACGCTATGGTATAAAGTAAGACTTGTTTACTTAAGTACCTGATACACTGTTCACTGTGACCGCATAACTTAGATACGCTATGGCATATACAGACAAGTAAGGCTCAAACATAAAGCGCAAACAGAGAATGCCTTCTACAGACAAGTAAGGCTCAAACATAAAGCACAAACAGAGAATGCCTTATACAGACAAGTAAGGCTCAAACATAAAGCACATACAGAGCGATAATAACAACAGCAGCAACAACGCAACAACAACAACATTATTCATCATCATCATCACCATCACCACCATCATCATCACTGCGCGTAATCTATAAATAGCCCTAAACGCTACCATACTTCTTCACACACGCATGCGCGCATGCGCGCGCACACACACACACACACACAAGCTCTGGCAAAGGTTAAACAAATATAAAAGATGTGGATGCGTTTTCTCAGTTAAAAAAAAACAATGAAAAGAAAGAAAAAAACATTAAAGCATGGCACAGGACGACTTAACTGAACTATGAGTGCATTCTTTTTTTATGTAAATTTTCCTGTCTGTTTCTTCATCATTGTGCGATATCATGTGGTGTGTGTGTGAGTGTGCGCGTGTGTGAAATTACTGGGAAAAAAATTAAAGCATGGCATCGGACCACTTATCTTAACTCTGAGTGCATGCTTTTATGTAAATTTCCCTGTCTGATACTTCATCATTGTGTGATGTGTGTGTGTGTGTGTGTGTGTGTGTGTGTGTGTGTGTGTGTGTGTGTGTGTTGTTACTGCTCATTGTCCATCCCTTTTAATTTTAGTATCTGTTGTTCTTTGTAAGCAAAAATGTATTGTATGTTTTTTGTAAACAAAAGGTACATCCTCTGCAACACATCATTTTGTCAACAGGAAGTGATTTAAGCATTGCCAATAACATGTTAAATATTTCATCATTACAATTTTGAATTAACTTGTTGATTTCATCATTGTGAATGTAAAAGAACATAAATATACATTATATTGCTTTTTTTTAAAAAACAAAGGTAAAATTAAAGAAAGATTTAACTTTATTTTTGGACTCTACCTTTTTGTCAACTACTCTGTTTATTCAGTATGTTTGTGCTGTTACAGCAATATACATAACTGTGGAGCATAACATACAATCACCGAAAAATACCATAAATGTTACTGTCACAACAATGTAATGTCTTGGCAATGCAATATTACTGTAGTTGTATTCTAACAGTTTTACTTGAAAGTAATCACTAAGTGTTCAAAGCCTTGCTGTGTTTGCCAGTAAGGAGGGGAGGGGTGGGGAGGGGGGAAAGCAAATCTTTACAGTTAAATTACAGAAATTTTCAAACACACAAGGGAAAAAAATTAGATTGTTAAACCAAACTTTCTTGGGTCGGACTGACTCGATAGTGACCCCCCCCCCCCCCCCCCCCCCCCCCCCCCCCCCCCCCCCCCCATACCCCACTACACCCTCCTTACTCTCCAACTTCAGACTCTGTTCTCTCTCTCTCTCTCTTTTTTTTTTTTTTTTTTTTTTAACCCAAACACACGCTTTGCACATCAAGTATGACAGTAATGGTCGGTGTTTTCGATCGATGGTTATTGTCTAAAGACAGTGCTTTCAAAGCCTCGGACCGTCTTGTACATATGGTTGTGGCTTCCGGTTTGAATATCTGTCTCAAACAGATGTTTTTAACTACGAGTTTCTCTGTAATCGTGTAATGGAATCAGAAACCAGTTCACAAATACATGAATCGACATAAGTGAAGCCCATTACTGATATCCTTTTTCATTAGTTTGTCTTGTACAAAAATACGATCGCTTCGAACGGCGCAACGCGTGGGCCATTTCCGACCTGTTTAATCTCGATGACACCAGCTGAATTGCAAACAAAATAACTAAGCATTGGCATGGTATTAAGCAAAATAAAATCACTGAATCATTTCATTTATGTTCTGGTTTGTTATTATATGCGTTATCTTACCAAGTGCATCTTGCAATTCAATAACGATAAGCACATTCGACTCGGTCATTGTCAGATCTCGGCTTCGTTCCGCCATTGTTGAAATCTTGGACAAGGAGAGAATGTTTGCATTTGAAACCTTCGCTTTTATTGGCTTGCGCTTTTCAAGCATCCAACCAATCGTTTAGCTTGATACACCAATGAATGCAGGAGAGAACGGCCTTTCTAGCGCATCGTTAATGTGTATGTGTATTTTTTTTTTTTTTTTCGCAAGTTTTTTTTAGCAACGACGTTGGAAAGAGAACACTTGTAACAAACCTCATAAAAACTTTGATTCTAATTAATTTAAACATATCCTACTAAAAAGAAAAATAGACTGACTCTCGTATTCTGACCTATCTAAACGCCAATGAATGGAATGAACACATTGTATGCATTGATTTTCGACACAGTATAGCTCGAATGCTTGGCCAAATGCGCCTGCGGCACATCGGGATGTGTGACGCACTTTGTTTTCGTGTGAATGGGAATAAAACTATCATCATATCGTCTGTTTGCAAACACAAATAACAACACAGAGTTCAAAAGGAAACTGTGTTCTTTATTCATCACAATTTTCATCTGATTCTAAATCGTTATTCATAGATATTGCCTATTGAAAACAAGCATATTTTTCACTCGGCTGAACTTTCCCATACGCTGAAAGAAGGACTATCGGTACCTATTTTCAAGGCCTGGGGATACCAAACTAAAAAAAAAAAAAAAAAAAAAAAAAGCATAACAGCAACACTTACTGAACTGAACAAGAAACCAAAACAACAACAAACCATCAAACTGTTACAGACTATACTTGCTACAAGTCGTTTCTTAGAGAAAACAAACTGCACACATACAATTACAATGCCTCATACTTACTTTTTATTAGCAACGGTGTCAAAAGTGCTGACAACATCCTGCTCGCTGAATCTGGACTTTTCACGTTCAGTGATCTCCATGGTGACAACATCAGATGAAAAGTTATGCCACATGATCTTGCGCATGAACTTTTGAATGCTGTTCTCATCCTTGAGGAGAAACTCAGCCACTCTGAAGTAACAGCAGACATCATAACATATACAACAATCTGTGCCACAGGACTTTTCGACTGTTAGTGGTATACTCTAATTTTTACTGGCAACCATATGTTCAGTGTGTATGTGAGCATGCAAAGATGTCTGTCGCTTGAATCTGTACTCTAAATGGACTCTGGTCAAACTCTTGATTCCAACTGAAGTCTGGAATTCATGTATCAGCATTCACATGCACTGTGTGAAAATGAATAACGTCAACAACAAAATCCCGTGTTGCCCTATTAATTTGTGACAAAAGTGGACCAAGTTTTTCACTAGTAGGGCACTTTTTGTCATTTGAAAATGCCTTCTAAATGCAACATCTTGTAAAATTTACAGAAAACGCGTTAGATTCTAAACCACCCAGATACTAAACAAGGTCTTTATAGGTTTACTAGTTCAAAATTCCATGATTTTTCCATCTAATTCCACATCATCTTGAGAGATTTTCGTCACGGCAAATGAGCCATTTTTTTTAAACCCCCCCCCCCCCCCCCCCCCCCCCACACACACACACATACACACATGTATGAAATTCTTCCCCACATGAAAGCTGCTGTTTCAATTATGTCTGTATCGGGCTAAAATGTTCATTTGATTTTTGCACCTTGACCAAAACTGCCAAACACAAATATTTCTGTTGCTTGAAAGTTTTTTCATTGCATAACTTTACCATGACATGCACCATGATTACCAAATTAGCCACTATTTTTTTTTTTTTTATTATATAAGTGAGCATCAGAGAGAGAGAGACTAAGAATGAAAAGACGTTCATAAGTAACGAATTACATGTAATGATGAAGAATAAGCTGTCGCTCTATAAAGCTGACATTCTGATATTTTAATATGTCATACTTCAAAATTTGATAATTTCTGCACTCTTGAGTACAACAGTTCTGGACAATCATTCAGTTATCACATATACTTCCACCAGTACTTGTTATTAACAGCAATAATTCTTGTAGACTTTCCTGGAGAAATGCCACAAAGAATATAAGACTGTTAAAAGGAACTTTTACATAACTTATTTATAAATATGATTTCTAAAACTGCACATGTTAAAAAAAAGTAAAGTTAAAAAAAGCATCTTAATTTGTGTTATATGATTTCTGAGGTTATCTACCACTTCATCGCAAGCCATGTACACTGCCATCAAAATAGAGACCTCCCATTCTGGCAGGTGACATCATCTGCAAGCGATTGATATACAATAACAGAATCCATTCTGGGTGGGTAGGGTGAACTTTCATGGATGTTTTTAATAATAATGAGTTTACTATCCTCAGCAATATTTACTTTTAGTGTATTAGTATTACAACTGTAAAATACTAATCATATTCAGGCAGACAGTTTAAACACAAATAAAAAGAAGGTTCTTTATAAATAATTCTTTACAAAAATATCACGCTGTATAAAGATACAATAGCAAAACAAAAACAAACAAACAAAAAAACACACTCAATACCTCACCTTGCAATCACATAAGATTGCCAGATTGCATCACTTATCATTCTCTAACAAAATGAGCTCACACAAAAAGTACCTCCATTGCATCATTTATCATTCTATAATAAAATAGGCAAAAAGGTACCTCCACCTCTCCTGAGGCATTCAGCCACTTTCCTTTCATGGGTTTCATCATACACTACTGAAACAAGTAATGCAGGTACCACAAAAGTGATATACAGGCATTCAAAAGCACTAACCCTCCAAAGTCTTCCTGACTGCTCCACACTACAGAAGAAGAATCGGCCACTCCCCATATCTGGGCAAAATCTGCACGAGCCATGTCACCTTTGCAGACTGGATGCACTCGAATTTGCCATGCATGGTAGTCTGCACAACAAAGGTGAAACATGAATCACTGGCAGAATTACTTATGTTGAAGGTTTAGTAAAATTCTATCACAAACGCTACAGATTTACAAAACAAATTACATTGGTAAGAAAATCACATAAACCCCAAAACACTGTAGAAACCTGGTACAAATTTACCTGACCCTTCTACAGCATATAAAATTACTAAATAGTAAAGAACATCACACAAACCCCAAAACAAAATACAAACCTATTTAAACAGACATTAATCTACAACTTTATGACACTAATAGCAGTAGCACAGTTAGTTTACATAATAACAGTAACACTCATTCACAAGTCAGACCATACCGATCAGCTTCCCAAACTGATTCCCACAAAGTCGAGCTATCACAGAAATTATATCCTGTAATGTAAAACATCCAATTTGGCAAAGTAAAGAGTTATGATTATAAACGTATCATTACACACACACACACACAAAAGGGAAGGTGGGGGGGAGATAGAGGTTTAACGTTTACTGGTGATCATCAGTTTTTCACTGCTTGAGATGACAACATGTAGATAAAAAACATTAGTTACTGTTATCACTAAATCAGTCATATGTATCGATTCAATTTGTGTTTGACCAGATGTTTATACTGGAACTAAAGGAGTTCTAACTCAACTGTTGCATTGGTAGCACTCTACTTTTACAGACTGCCTTTAGTTTGTTTTGTTTGCCTTTGCCAAGTTTGCATACTGGTTAAAAAATTACTAGCCTGATCAATAGCTTAGTTAGGTAAGCTCTAACCCCCTACCCCCTCCTTTGTTTCTCTCTCTTTAATTATTAAACAAATTACTAGCCTGATCAATTGGGTACTTAGGTAAGCTCTAACCCCCCCCCCCCCCCCCTCCTTATTTTTTCTTTCTTACAACACTTTTATGATGGCTGATAATTGTGGTAGCTATCACTCCTAATGCAAAATGTTCACTTTCATGTCTGGAGCCTTGGTTAAACATATTTCTTCTGTATTGCCACAATAATGTTCTCAGGAACTATTCATAATATATCCAGAGGAAAGGTGAAAAATCACTGTTCTATTCTCTAACCGAGCTTCTGAAAGTAAGGTGAGAAATCATTGTTCAATTCTCTAACTGAGCCTCTGAAAGTTATCTTCAACGCACTAATGGGGGGGGGGGGGGGGGGGGGGGGGGGGGGACCAACAAACTGTTTTTTTACCAGTACAAGAAAAGGAATACACAGATAGCAAGAAAATTACCCTTTCCTCTATGTCTGATGACTTATGAATATGGAAGACTGAAATATGAAAAGTAGCAACTGGTTCTCTATGCCCTCAAGTGCTTTAAGACAATTACCCTCCCTCTGTGTTCAATGAGTTCTGAACATGGAAGAAAGAAAAAGAGCAACTGGTTCTATATACCTTCAAGCCCTTTTTCTTTTCTTTCCTCCTCTAGAAAAAAGTTCAGGTCTGGCAGAAAAAAAAAAGATTTGTTGGATTACTGTAATAACATTAGACTTGTGGAGGGGTGGGAAGGGATGAGGGTGTGGAGCTTAACTCTGGATTTTCATATCTTAAAACTTTTATACTGTGCATGAGAATTCAAACTGTAACTAACGACAGAATAGTTGATCAATGATGAAATGCTGTGGGATCAACTATGTGACATTGACAGTCTTGAATTTAACTCCTTTCTCACCAACAACAGCAATTTTTGAAATATTTGGTGATTCTGATGCTTTTTTTTGTAAATAAAATTCACTGATGGTTTAGTTTCTCTAGATATGAAAATGTTAATATATATAATACTGTGCAATCACCAGAAGTGTCCATTTTCACACTCAGAAGAACAAGCCAAACAAAAGTAGGGAAGTTTTGCTTCAATGCTGAAATAATTACAATTCCATGCTGCTGCCAGATACTATAGGCGTGTCACTTTTTCCAAAGAGCAGCATTTGATAAAGTTTCCTAATTTATGTCTCCCAACCACATATCAAGCTTTATTTTCACACTTCATACACAATCTAGCTAGAAATATAAGCTTGAATCAAGTTCTGATGACAGAATTGAAATCCTCATGAAAATCATGAAATCTAAACAATTTGTTACATGGAATGGATGTTTTTCTTTTCTAAATGAATTCCATTCTATTCTGGAAAGGACAAAATGTATTCTATACATTGCATGATGCATTCTATTCTGGAATGGAGAAAACATTCTAAGCATTGCATGCACCAATCAGTAGATGTAACTATTCAAGGTGCAAGTAAAACAAACAAAAAAAAAAACCTAATGGCAGTAGGCAATTAGAAAAGTTCTTTTGTGACCTCTACCCATTAAACATGATGTGACAACATGAAGTTATGATCTTAATTGAGGTTGCAGATCGAGCTTCTAAATTCTGTTTGTTCAAACTAATCAAAGATCTCTTTTTCAAGTCATTTAAGGTTTTTGCTTTAAAAATAAAGTGCTTGTTTATGTAAGAAGTTTTGCAACTTTTAGAGAAAGCAATCTTTTTTTGCAAATGATGGAGGACAAGGAAGCATAACTTGGAAAGCCGGATGAAAAAAAATGAACTAACAAAAAACGTCTAATCCATAAGTTCTCGGCATTGTCTTTTAAAGGTTATACGTATACAAATATTCATTCATAGTTCACTTTCAAAGAAAAAAAAAATTAAGCATGTTTGTACTTAAACTAAAGCAATATCAGACATTTTCTGAAACTTAGTGAAAGAAAATTTGTTTACTGCAAATGCAAAGGAGCTGGTTATTATTCACTGATTTACTCAAATACTAACTAGTAACTGAGATACTACACCCTCTGAATTCTTTTTAGAACCATTTGGAAAATTTAAAGGAACATTTAAAAAAAAAAAAAAAAAAACTAAAACCTTCAGTTGCATCGACAGGTATGCACGTTTAGCTGATATGGTATATATATGTACAACATTTACCTGCAACAAAGTAAAAAGTATGTGGACACAAGTTCCCTAAGATGCTTCACCATGAATCGGTACTTTTTGGTACGATTGGGTCAAAATTTCTCCTCCAATTGCCCCTTCTGAACTATTTCCTATGCGCCACCCACATATAAGCTACGACACAGTGCTCCATGTCACCTTGTCCTGGGCTCCACTGAGTGCAGAGCAATGCATTAACTTTTTTTGTAGCACGCCTGAATGACCCCATATGGTTGAAAATGAACTTGTCAGAACAATCTGACATTCCCAGTTTGTTGTATCATGGGAACAAATTTAAAACAGTAATCCAACAAAACTGGAAAAGCTGGCATATTGGAATTAACCTGGTATGGTTACAACAGTCTATGAATTTCTCACTGTGACAAGTTGGCCGAATGTTCTTGAGTCCTTTAAGTTCTTTAGGCAAATTAAGGGATGTTGAGATCACTTTCCTTGGGTCTTCAAGTGTGCGAACTCAGGCATCACCAGAAGGGAATGTCCCGTGTCGTATACTGAAGAGGGGGAGTTACTCACTTACTGGGAAGATTTTCACATGTTCAGGGGGATAGTAACATGTACATGTGGACCTGGTGGTACTGGGTAGGGGAGAGTGTCCACCTCCTCCACTGGCTATTCACTGGGTTCTCCAGTGAGCCTGAGAGGAGGCGATCATGGTAGATGACCGTCATGGTTTGGTGACCGTCGGCCTACAGCAGGGTACAGTGACCATTCAGTTGCTCTTGTCCTGAGGAATGAATGGGAAGGCTTTAGCTATCGAGTGATTTGCACCTTGTTGTCTATGGAGTCTAGTAAACACTTGAAACATCAGTCCTGGCTTGTGGAGAAGTCCAGACTGTTAGCACAATGGGTAACTTAGGGGAATCGAACATGAGTTTGAAGTGGAGGTTATGCATTAACTACTTGGTACCCAACTCTTTGTTGGTGCTTGTAGCTGTGGTGTGTGTGTATGTGTAGGTGACTAGTGATTCCATTGGTGGAGTAAAAATAACTTGGGGAGTTATTGGTGCAAATCGATTGATGTGTGTGTCAGTGATTCCATTGGTTGAACCAGTTTGACTCAGGTTCTCTGTGTTTGAGATGGATATAAGATGCTGGGAAAACCAGGAAGTGTGGGGCTCATTTAAGGGAAAGTGAACTCATCCCGTCTTGCTGACTCAAGAAAATACAGCGAGAAGCAGAGGTTTGCTGTTACCTCAAAGCCAACGACAGTAGAGAATTGTCTCCTGGGTGGGGACGTAAGAGGTTGCTGTAGCCTCTGAGCCGATGACGAGAAGAATGTCTCCTGTGTGCAGACAGTTGGCAGCAAGACGTGTCAGCCTGTTGGGGCCTAGACAGGGGAGCTGCCAGACAATGGTGGGGTGTTTGCAACAAGAGAAGACCTGTGGGAAAGGCTGACAAGAGCCCTTTATGTGAAAAAGGTGGAGTTCAGTGAAGTCCAGGAGACTCGGTCTGAGGGTGCAACTCGAGCTACGTTGCCAGTGTCCCCCAACTGATATTTGGCCAATCAGGAGGACACAACAGTGTGGCAGCTTCAGCGATCTTAGTCGCACAAAGTGATGAGAGAACTGACTGGTCAACCAAGGAATGCTGGCAAGTTATGAATGTTTATTTTTCTTGGTGTTAACTGGTGTGTAATCAGAATATTGGAATGTTGTCTTTCCTGGTTAAGTAGGAGTAACTGAAGAACAGGGGAAGAGATTATTATTTTTCTTTCTGTATGATGTTTACATTTTTTGTATGATACAGATAAGTGTGTTGTGTAGTGATGAGTGGGGGCTCGGAGTCAAGTTAAATAAAAAATTGATTATTTTATATGAAATGGTTATTGGTTTCCCGTCACCTCTGTGTGGGCCCGTGTGAGTGACAGAGTGCGTGTGCCTATGCGAGAACACATTTTGGTGAAAGCGTAAATGCTTCTGTCTATACCCCCTGCATATGATAATTATATTTTAACAACGAGGAGGAGCATCAGAGACCCATCCCACTCACCTTTGTTTTGCGTTACAGTGTGAAAGTTGTGAAAACTTGAATCAAAATGTTCATGCATTTCAAATAACACCAAAATTACTGACTTCAGAAAAAGTCATTTTCTTCTTCAGCGTACGCAGGCTGATGCTCTTGTGGACACTCCTTGTATAGATAGGCAAGGATTAATCCCATCTACCCAACAAAGGGAATGGAGTTTTGTGTGTATGACTGTTTTTTATTCCGTCATTAAGGCAGCCATACTCCAACTTCAGGGAAGGTGCATGCTATGTGTAACGTGTCATCCATACCAATGGCCAAACTGGCCTTCTCTTCCGAAAGTTGGTGATGGGATTTTACATGTGTACAAGATGTTATGCCTGCGTTCACACATGGAACCTCGGTTTATAGTCTCATTTGAAGGACTGTATGGGGAATGGAGTCAAAACCAATGTTAACTCCGAGGGAAAAATCCCGCTGTACCGAAACGGCACAGCGAAGATTCGAACCCATAACCCCAAGATTATGAGTCCGGCGCTCTACCACTAAGCTATTCTGGCCCCCGATTAGGTCATTTATGCCTGAAACTGAAAGGAAATGTGAAACTTTTGGAGTTTTAGAGACCATATGAACAAACCCCCTAAAACCTAAACACAAAACTATAACAAAGGCCAATTTTATTCCCAGGTAAAACAATTATGTGGCCTGAATTCAAGTACTCTTCATGACCATGTTACCATTTTCTCTCTCATTGTCCAGTCTAGCTAAAACACTCTCTAAACAACTCATCTTTTTTGTTCAAAGACTTTAGGATGGCTATTGGTGTAAACTTGAGTCTAGTTAGTAGGACTTTACAATGATGTGGATGCTACTTATTACTAATTGTTTGATTTTTCTCATAATGTTGTCCTGAACCTTATTCAATGCCATTTTTTTTCCATGTGGAGGTCTTTTTCTTGTCCTTACTTTATTCAAAATAAATGCTTAAAGGCTGCCAATAGAAATACAAATAGATTGGGTTTCCGTATACACACACAGTTTCGTGAAGAGGTGTAGCAGCAAGGGGAAGTGAGGCAGGAGTTCGGGTGAGGAGGGGAGGGAAGGGGGAGGAGAAGGGATGGCAGTTGAGGGAGAGTGGGGTGGAGGGGTGGCCCTTATTAGAATGTCTGGATTATCTATCATTCTATGGCTCTAAATAAGCTTTGTTCAGCAGATATTTTTCCCCCTTTCTCCCACTCATTCCTCCCCAGAATACAGATAAAACAAAACACACAGGCTCCTTAAAATACGACCCATGAGCATATACTACTGTACTAGAAGCTGAAAAACAAGTTCCAGATCTCACCTCTAACAAATACCAAGCTGTCTCTTCCCATGGGAATCAAGAGCAGACTCTTCTTCCCCTGCTAGCGGAGTTTCCTTCATAGTGCCTGTTGTTCCTGAGCTACCTTCCTTTCCATGGCCTCCCTGGACTGCTGACTGGTTTGATGACATGGTGTACTGTTCATCTGCTATCAGACCTTCTTTGGCAAAACTTTCAAAGAGAGACTGCCGTTTCTCATGACTGGGCTTCATGGGTGGACTTCTCTGCGAGGCCCGGCCATTTTGGGATTCTCTGTTCATCTGGTCTTGGTGTCTTGCTCTCTCTGCTAGACTGTCCTTTCTATCCCGACTATCATCCCTATCCTTCTTCTTGGTATCTCGTTCCCTTCCATCTCTCTCTCTCTCTTTCCTTTGTCATAGTCTTCTCTGTTCCTCCTCCCACATCATCATGGTCCTTGGATCTGATATTTCTTTCATTTTTTTTTACGCCACTCACGCTTTCTTTCATCCCCACTGCCATAGCTTGTTTCATCTTATTATCCAA
Organism: Conus betulinus; assembly: GCA_016801955.1. Classification (NCBI taxonomy): domain Eukaryota; kingdom Metazoa; phylum Mollusca; class Gastropoda; order Neogastropoda; family Conidae; genus Conus; species Conus betulinus. Next base: position 42,622 of record JADBJO010004130.1, on the reverse strand, counting down.
CTTCACTTTCGGAATGACAAATTTCTTTCTCTCCCCCCATCTTTTTCTCTGGATGCTGGAAGCCTTCTCTTTGTATTTCACCTCCCCACTTCATCAATCACTGTGAACGCCCCTCCATGCTCTGCTTCGAAAGCTGCGTTCAAATCTTCATCATCCACATCTACTGGCCCTGAATCAAAATCACCATCTGCTTCAATGGTCATATCTCCTGACATGAGATCAGCTCCTGCCATGTCACTGAAGCTGGAGGTGTACATCCTGGACTTTGACCCAGAATAAGACATGTTGTATTTCTGTTTAGTGCCGTGCCCTTCCCTGAAAACAAGAAACTTTATTTTACGCAGGGTAAGGTAATGTTGCTTATAGCCCAGCTGACTGCAAAGGGCCATATCAGGGCTGTCACCACATTGAAATTAATTCACAAATCATTCACTCACACAACTCTTTAAAATACATCTTCCAAAAACCCACCCAAAAATTTGTTAAAAATCTTTCCACTGTAAAGTCTCAGATCCGATGAAAAATGTAAATCTCTTTCCGCAATTTTTTTTTGATAATAATAACACACTGCCATAAATTTGTCGATGGTGTAACTTACAGTACAGCCATATCTGTGATTGAAGAAGAGACTCAGGTGTATATATCGTCACACACACTAACAAGTCCATTGAATGAAAAGCAAGAAAAGGAACATGGATAAACACATACAGACTTATTCAATGAATAATTCACCCAAAATTTTCATTACCTTTCAATGCAAAACTTATCCATTTTCTATAAAGCATGGTATACAGATATGCCAACTTCCTAAATTAAAAAAAAAAAAAGTTTAACTGTGGTGGACGAGTAGAAGGTGCAGTAGACGATAGGGAAAAAAATCAACAGGCAGTGCTGGCGAGCACCTGTTTCACAGCACAAAATTACAGATTTGCAGCTTTCAAGTTTATCCATTTTCATGGAAGTTTTCATTATATTTTGAATTATTTTAGAAAAAAATCAGGGGGTGAGGGCTGATTTTCTGAAGATTTCCAGCAACAGAAAATAAAAGGCTATCAATTCGGAAAAAGAGTGAAATCAGCTGCAAAGAGGACAAATGATATGCCTGGCACACACACACACACACACATATTTATTAAATTAATTAAACAAATCTGTGTCTTCCTCTTTATTTATTACTTAGAAAATAATATATTAATAACAATAATTAGAATAGAAAAAAAGTACACTATATCCTGGAGTATATGAGGAAGTCAGATTTAGTCAAGAAAAAAAATCTTAAAATTTTGTGAAAAGATTAGTTTCAAATTTTCAGATTTTTTTTTTTCTTGACTAAATCTGACTTCCCCACACTCCAGGATCCTGGATAGTGTATTTTTTTTTCTATTCTATTATTGTTATTAATATCATTCTTATTTTTGTTGCTACTAGTAATAATAGCAGCTGATAATACTACAATTTTCCTTAAAAAGTTTGTCCAAACCCAAGTTGTCTTAAGACAGAGTTTAAGTGTGATACAAAAATCAATTTGAAAAACTAATGACAGGCACCTGAAGGCACATTATGCAAGTCTGTATGAGGAACAAAGCCAGTCACTATACTCCAACCATTTGTTCAAATAACAAGCAAGGTATACATCACACATTTTAGCCATCTAGGTCACTGAAACTGGAACAAAATTCTATTGATCAGCCAGTTCAAATGGCAGATGCTGAAGTTTTGCTGTGAAGTTTTAACACAGATTTCACATAAACAGTGATTTATTTTCTAAGTAATAACTAAAGAGGAAGACACAGATTTGTTTAATTGACTTTGGCACAAAAATGAATTTATTTTGGACAAAAACATTCACAAATCAACATTGCCAAAGCAGACCTTATCAAGTTTAAAAAAAAAAACCTGATTCATACTTTGGGATCGCCTGAGTTCAAAGTTCATGACAAAGCCTCATTAATTCAATTGTGGATTTCTTGACCTAGGATGATTTGCCTGATAAAAGAAGGCAAAATCGCTGGACTAGTTGACTCAATACCATACTTTTTGTAATTTTTTGTTGTTGTGAACTGACAAAATGTCCACAATTCACATGGCAAAAAAATGAGTGTCCACTTCCACCAATCGCCATGATGAACCAAGATAGATCAAACAATAACAACTGCCATTGCTTTTGGTGATAAGCATGTAACCCAGTTAAAGTCTGAAACACGGGCCGATGAGGTGTCAAATCAAGGTCGATTCATAAATGAGCCTAACACCAATTTTGACAAGTTCGCCATGCTGACACTGAGACACCTGTGATGGCTTAGCCATGTCAGCCGCATGGACAAGTCGCACCCAAAAGGACATGCTGTGTAGCAAGCTGGCTACAGGCTCCAGACCCACAAGACCTATGCCCTACGCTACAACTAGGATGTATGCAAGCGTGATCTGAGGGCAGGCTTCAGACCGAGTCAGCTGGCGGTCCACCATCAAGGCCGGCATCAATCAAGCAGAGCAGAGGAGAGGGGCCCAGTGGGAAGAACGGACATGGCAGAGAATAGCGTTGGTACCAACACACACTCATGACTTCATCTGCAGCAACTGCAACAGTCTTCCGCTCAAGGATCGGTCTCTTATCCACAGCAG